>PVHP010003823.1:0-75648 GCA_004024765.1 Zapus hudsonius
GTTTATCAGTAGCTCTCCTCGGGGACTGTGCTTTCCTACTGTTCTCTTCTATTTTAATGTCTTTTTTCCCCAGCCATCATCCACGACAACCTGTTGATGGGTCTCGTGCAGGTAATGATAATGGATGTGAGGTCATGGATGCACAGGCTTGTGTCTGAAGACAGCATTTCAAAGCACTCCTCCCCATTCTTTGGCTCTTTCTTTCTTTCTGCCACTTCTCCTCCTGCTCTAGTCTCTGATCCATTGGAGGGTGTACTGGTAAGAGGCCCTGGCATGTCCATACGCTCTTTCTTACCCTCTCTCCACTTGCAAATAAATAATATTTTTAAAATAACTAAAATGAAATAATAAAGGGGGAAAAGACAGTACCTGTTTAGTACAGGTGCAATTTTACCGTTTATTTGTAACCTTCAATCCACGGTTTAGTCCATGGAAGTTGTAGGCTGGTCTGTACTTCCAAAGCCATTTATCTATTACCTTTTCTTTCCATCAAAATAGTAGAGATGGGCTGGAGAGATGTTTCAACAGTTAAGACACTTTCTTGCAAAGCCTAACAACCCAGGTTCGATTCCCCAGTGCCCACATGAAACCAGAGTACAAAGTGGAACATGCATCTGGAGTTCATTTGTAGTTGCAGAGGCTCTGGTGTTCCCATTCTCTCCCTATTTTCAAATAAATAAATAAATGAAAGCATTTTTAAAATAGTAGAGAGCCACAGGACTTTTGCACACTGTGACTATGGAAATCAGCCCCCAAGAGCTGAACACAAATGCAGTTGCTCAGAAACCAGGTTTGCTGGGAGATAGATCACCTAGAGATCTTTTGTGTCACAGGTTCAAGAGAGATCTTTTATCACACAAAACCAAACTAAGCACCAGCCTGCTAGCACCAGGAAGATCCTGGTGGTACTAACTCCACAGAAGGGATCTCTGTAGGCTCCAACGCAATAGAGCTCAAGGGAATGTTTAGTGAAGGGTGAATACAGACGTTCTTCCATATCAATGCGACCAGAAGATTTCTTTATTGTCTTAGAGGAGAAACAGGGGGCAGTATTTATTAACTTGTTGGACAAAGCAACCTGCTTCTAAAAAGTTCTAAATTTCTCAGTGGTTCAAAAAGAAAGCTATATATATATATATATATATATATATATATATATATATATATATACACACATATATGTGTGTGTGTGTCGTGTGTGTATATAATGTATGTATATATATGTATCATAGATGAAACACAACTGTATAGACAAGCATTATGTTGCAGTCACCTCCACCTTGCTGGGACAAAGCACCAGACCAAAAGCAGCTGATCAGAGGAGAGTCCATATTTTGGCTTACAGCCTCAAGGGAAAGTGTGGTGGGCAGGGGCTGGACATGGCCTCTGTCCCAGCAGGTGGACAACAGCAGCAGGAGCAGGAGCTGAACAGCAAAGCTGCCTAAAGCCTGTCCCCAGCAACACACCTTCTTCAGCAAGGCTCCACCTGCCAAGGAGCCTGGGGACCAAGCATTCAGAATACATCAGAATCCAACCAGCCTGTAGCTTATTAGACAATCACCTATGCATTTATCTGAGACAAAAATAAATATGGTTGCCAATTTCTAATTAAGCTTTTATTTTTTTAGGCCATCTTGAGTCAGGGCTGGGTCAAGGGATGCTGGGATGTTCCGGATATCAATGGCGGCCATGGTACTTGGAGTTCGTAGAGCATCATGGGAGGACATGGTCATCCGGGGACTTCCATCCCCCTCGACCCCCCCCCCCCCTTGAGTGCCGTGTGCAAAGCCAGCTGCGCCATTAGCAGCTCTTCCTGCCCCCAGGGCCCTGGCCGCTGCCGTAACTACTCTGGAGCTCTTGGGGCACATGTCCTGCGAGGTAGGACGAGGAGGCAGCTGCGTCCTCAAGGAGCGGGTGCCGTGTGGGCTGGAGGCTGGCCAGGCTGCGACCCGGAGGGCCTGGCTTCCAGGAGGAGCGAGGAGCCGGCCTGGGCCCGGCTGGGCAGGTGGGAGGGCAGAGGGCGGCTTGGTGGAGGGCGTGGGCTGGGCGCTGCCTAGGGGTACCCACACCCACCCCACCCCACCCCAGTGCACCCCAGCGCACCCCAGTCCACCCCCACCTCACCCCAGCCCAGCCCACCCCAGTGCACCCCACCCCAGCCCACCCCAGCGCACCCCACCCTCTGCCCACCCCCACCCTCCACCCACCCCCACCCCAGGCGCTCCCCCAAAGCCTCTTCCAGCAGCATGCCGTGTGCAGGGAGGGCTCCCCTGATGCAGGACGGGGGAGGGGATGCTGCAGGATGCAATACTGTGCTCGGTGTCAATACTGGGAGGTTTGGAGGGGGCGGGGCCCCCCAAGAATGCTCGTTGACTGCATTCATCATCCCTTTTCTCTGCACAAGCTGGCTGGCCATTCTGCGGTGTGCGGACTGGCATGGCGTCGCCCCAAGATGACCTTGAGCAAGCCCAAAGCCACGTGGCCAAGTGGGAGCAAAGGGGTGGGTGGGTGGGGGAAGGGGCCTGCACCCCACAGGAGCCCCCTACCCCCTGGGCTGTGGAGGGACAGACTGTGGAAGGGACAGACCTCAAAAAACGTCCAGTGAATAATCCCAACCCCCACCCCCACCCTCTTGACAACGCTCAAAATGACCCCGGGGAGCTGGTTTAGATCAAGATGAAAGCTGGGAGTGATGGCTTGCATCCCAGCCCTTGGGAGGCTGAGGCAGGAGGATTGCAGCTTGTTCAAGTCAAAATGAGAAAGGTGATTGCCCCCCCCCCATCCCCATATTGAAAGGGAGACCAGCTGTTGTTGGCTGTTCACAAATTTAGCTGGACAAATATGAGAGGGATACCTCTTGTGCCAAGTGGTATTTTGTTACCTCTCAGAAGGTTCTGCCTCCTTAATCTCCTCGCCCCTTGGAAACAAGCTTTCTGAAACAATTATTTGCCACTCTGAAATGGGTCCTTTAATAGGTTTTGGTAATTTCAAGACAGTGGAAGCTTTAATGGAAAGTATTTTATGGTGCGGGATTAGGTGAAGCTGCCCACAATGTAATTCCGAATAAAATATCTGATTATGGAGAGCATAAGTGATTGTGGCTTCTGACCCTTGACACTGTGAAGCCCCCAGCCTGCCTTTCCTATGTCTTTGTGATAACACAGCCCGTCTCTCCACAGAGAGCCTCTTAAATCCCCTGACTTCTGGGGAAACCCAGGCTCATGATTGCCCTGAGAGGGCTTGGGCCCATGCGTCTGCTCCCCGAGATAAGAGTGACATAAATAACAGCTCACTAAAATGTAAGAGTGATCTGCTTTAAGCACTCCACCTGCTGTTACTAATTAAGGGTTTAGACAGCCACAGATTGCAAATGGAAATCTAGTGTTTTAAAAATTGTAGAGACTGGAGTCCCCTCCGGGCTACTGTGACCACAGAAATGAAATGGAGTGGCTAAGGAATATGGGTGATGATGTCACACAATAAAGCTGCCCATAATTAAAGGATTTGTGGCCTGAGTGGTGGGATTACAGAAGCTTTTCATTTTAACTTTAGTTTGTTCTGTTTAATTTCCCAATGAATATGTATTGCTTTTTTTTTAAAGTGTGCTAACCACATAAAAAAAGATGTGCTGTCACATGAAGTCTAGTCAACTGTGGTGCTCATGGGCGACAGCTGAAGATGTACTAAAAGACGATTTGCAAAGCAGCGTATGCTAGGATCTTTCATTTCTTTTTCTCTTATTATTAGTAGATCTTTTGACTGTCCATATATTACACCATCAACAAGGTATTTTAACTGAGTAAATATTCAGATTTGTTGATTCTAAGCTATTGAAATAGTGGATTTAAGCACCAGTCTAGTCTGTGTAATTACTAACGTTGGGTGCTGTGGCACTCATTTTGTAGGTCAGAGAAAGGCCTTTGGCAAGCAGTGCCAGTCAGATCTTTCCAGAACGCCTTTATTTTGTGCAGAGTGCCATGGCCCAAGATGCTGTGCAAACATCAGACTCTGGCAGAAAGCTGTGGGTTCCTGAAGCTTGTTCTTATGGGCTCACCTTTCATCTCCTGTGAGATTTCTCTCACTTCTCAGTAGCCTCTTTCTGCCCTTTTCAGCTCTTGAATCGTCTCCACAGGACTGAGAGATTTTAGGGACACTAGGATGGGAGCCAGCAAGGAGAACATTGCAGTTAAGAGCCCCAGAAACTTCCAGGAAAAGACTGAACTAGGTAGCTTGTTCTCCTCCCTCCCAAGAAGGTCCTTCCCAGAGCTCTATGACTCAAGTAAATGCAGGTAACAGTTTCCATTGAGAGCTGTCCTCACTGCCCAGCATGGACACATCTGTCTTATTCCATGTCTCCCTCCTGCCTGCCTTCCTGTCAGGTTGAGTTTGCATTTTCTGTGTTCATTATGTTCAGGTTTGGTATTCCTTGAGAAAATATGGCCATGTCTACCATGCACAGGACATTGCACATGTCCTTATATTACTCCTGAATTGTGTTATCCTTCAGAAAGAGAGAGAGAGAGAGAGAGAGAGAGAGAGAGAGAGAGAGAGAGAGAGAGAGAGAGAGAGAGAGAGAGATATCACATAAGTATCTTGGAGCCACTAGTAGGCCCTGAGCTTGATGGCAGACACTGCTTTGTCTTGAAAGCCTCTGTTCCTCCTTGCTGAATTGTGCTGTTGGAAATGAATCAGTAGACCTAAAGCTCAAACGTTGCTCTGCATTCCAAAGGTTGTAAACCCTACACTCTGAGCAGCAGAGAAAACCACTAGAATGTAAGCCAGATGAGCAAGAGCTTGTCTGTCCCTCTACCCTATGCTCCCAGCACTGCCTCTTCCTAGTGGTAGGGGCTCAGTGGCCACAGAGGGACAATACAATCAGGCTTACTGACTCAGATGCACAAAGTGGCAGGATATTTGAAAAGAAAAAGGAAATAGAAAGTTTAAATGTTATTCATATCCCAGAACTCCATGTTTTGTATTATTTTTAGTGTAATTATTCATAACCTCATTCTCAAATGTCTCAGGAAAAGAAAAAAATATATATAGTAGTATATGGTCAGCCACCCTGCCTATATGAGGTGAGTTATTTTAGGGCATTGAAGGCTGCATTAATTAACCAAGTTAATGAGGAAATGAAACTATACTCACAGCTATCATTACCACTTGTGATTATTTCAGTGGTCAGCTTTAGCATCAGAATTGATTTGGAGTAGAATTAAATCATGTGCTACAATAGAGATTAATAGCACTCACATGGGCTGCTGGAAATGAGGCATGCTGTGACATGAAGTCAAACAGTAGAAGCCTCCTCCCTACTTCATACACAGTTCAGATTTCCAGGTTCATCTGAAAGTGTCATAGAAGGCCTGCTGGCTTGTACACCTGGAATGCCATCATCCCAGGATGCTGAGGCAAGAGGACTGAGAGGCTGAGGCTAGCCTGGGCAACATACCAAGACCCTGTATCCAAAAAAAAATTACAATACATTTGAGAAATGTTAAGAGTATTTGAGGAAAAGTAGAGGTAAATAAATTTAGTGGCATAAACTAGTATCAGGTTACAAAAAGCCACGTTAAGGTGTTTACATTTTTCTTCTTTCTGATGTAGGGTGGAACAGGTAAATGAAATAAACTCCTGGTGGCAAAATGATCACACAGATACTATCTCAACTCCAAACTTTGCAGCAGGATATACTTTTAAAATAATGCTACCTCCAGCAAATAAATACCATGGGAAAATAGGAGGAAGGAATATTCTAATTTAAAAGTCTGAGGAGTAGCAACCAAATGCAATGCATAGTTCAGTAAAGCAGCTTCTCTTTGAACATAAAATCTACAAGAAAATTGGAAATTTTAAAACAGGCTCAAACATCCGCTTAAAATATGAAAAATATTACCATTAGCAAGACAGGAAGAGATGCTGAGTTAGTGCAATTATAGCCACAGAGCAGGTTCAGTGTTCACAGAAACAAAGATAGCAGGGCAGAAGGTTCTCACCTGGTGTGGAATTAGCTACATGCAGAACACCTGGTATGGAATTAGGTACATGCAGAACACCTGGGTCTTCTGAGCCTTCCTCACTAGCAGCAGTGGTTAACCCAGGCTGCATCTAGGAACTGCTCTCTACAGAAAATGGACAATGTGGGATTGAGGTTCCTTTTGGGGGTGATTTCCTGACTTCTGTTGCTGACAAGGAAGAGAAAAGAAAAACAGCTCTGGCCAGGAGAAAGGTAAAGCAAAGAGGTTGGTTTTCAGTGAAGCAAGCCATCTTTCTTGCTTGCCTGCCTGCCTGCCTCTCTCTCCCTTCCTCTCTTTCTTCCTCCCTCCCTTCTTCCTTCCCTTCCCTTTCTTCCCCTCCCTTCCCTCCCCCTTCTCTCTTTCCCCTTCCCCCTTATTTTTTTTCCCAAGGTAGGTTCTTACTCTAGCCTAGGCTGACCTGGAACTCACCCTGTAGTCCCAGGTTGGCCTCAAACTCACAGCAATCCTCCTACCTCTGCCTTCCTAGTGCTGGGATTAAAGGTGTGTACCTCCACACCAAATGTCTGCCTTTATTTTATAGCTTGCCAGCCCCAGCCTCTGGGCTTAACAGTCTGTGCTTCCACTCACCTGCTTCCTCACCTGTTTCCTTAATCAAACTCAAACCAGGTTCTCTTTAAAGACAACGACCAATGAGGAGTCACACCATCCTAACTTCAGGCAAACTGCTTATTCACAAACACTCCGTCCTTGATTCTTACATGTTTCTGTAACCAAAGACTTGCAGATGTTACAAAACTAGATGCAAATGCACAGATAGACAAATTATTTCACAGGCAAATTATCACAGTACTGTATGGTAAATGTTCATGCTCCCTCCGAATTCATGTGTTGAAATCCTAACCACAAGGTCATGATATTAGGAAGCAGAACTATTTAGGCGTGATTAAACAGTGAAGGTGTTTTTATCATTATGAATTTGATTAGTGTCTGTAAAGGGGATCAAGGGCTGGGGAGATGGCTCAGCAGTTAAAGGTACTTGCTTGCAAAACCTGGCAGCCCAGGTTTGATTCCCCAGTACCCATGTAAAGCCAAATGCACAATATGGCACATACATCAGGAGCTCATTTGCAGAGACAAGAGGACCTGGTGGGCTCATTTCTCTTTCTGCTCACAAATAATTTCTTTTTTATAAAGGAGATCAAATACAACGAAGACTCAAAACATCATAGTGTTGAGAAGTGACAAGAGTGTTCAGCACTAAGTGAGACATCTCTAGCATACCCTCCAAGGCTCAGGGTTCATTGCAGAATAGGTGGTGGAAAGAATATAAGAGCCAAAGAAAGGGTAGGACTGCTTAAGATTCTGTCCTTCAGACACAAAGTAGTCTTGATATTCATGACCTCACAGTGACCGACACTACCTATACAAGACCTGCATAATAAGAGGGGGAAAATGACATCAAAATAGAAGAGAAAGAAAAAGGGATTCAGTGGAAGGTTGATATGGGAGGGAGGAAATGGGAGGGTATTATCATGGTTTATTGTCTATATTTAAGAAAGTTGTCAATGAAAAGTTTTAAAAGGGGGATCAGAGACAGTCCCATAAGCTCTGCTGCCTTGTAGGGCACAGAAATGTCACTTGACACTGAATTGCCAATCCCTTGATCTCGGAATTCCCAGTCTCCAGAATGGTGTGGAATAAACTTGAGGGATTCGTAAGCTACCTAGTTTATTGTATTTTGCAAGCTGAAAGTGGTATATCAAAAGGAAATAGAAATAAACATTAAAATTGATATCCTTGGAGAAGATAATCACTTCTTAAAAATAGGTTCTGAAAAACACAAGTTAGCAAGTCACGTAAAATTAGCTGACATTATAAAACTCGTTTTAAAAAACATTTACTTGAGAAAGAGACAGACAGAATGGGTAGTCCAGGGCCTTCTGTCTCCAGAAAGGAACTCCAGACTCATGCATCACTTTGTGCATGGACTTAATGTGGATCCTAAAGAATCAAACCTGGGTTGTTAGACTTTGTAAGCAAGTGCTTTTAACCACTGAGCCATCTCTCCAACCCATAAAACTCTAAAAGACTGAAGACTGAGCTAATTATCTAGAAAATAAAGTTAAGGAGAAATTGAGGCAGAATAAATTAATTTAGGATTTCCAACATCTAATAGAAGATTGATGAGAGAAGAGAAAAGATCACGATCAAAGATAATACAGAAAGCATCTCCAGAGCCAATACTTGGACAACATCTTAAGAAGATAGAGGAGGAAAACACCCAAAGCAAGCAAAACAGCTCTCTCTGCCCACAAGACACAGCTCTGGATCTCACAAGAGCGTGGAAAGAGCCTTGAAAATGCAGAGGCAAAGCGATTTTTGACCTCAACCAGGTAAAAGTAGAACTGAATTGTGAGAGCATAATGAAGACATTTTCACGTATGCTGGGACTTCCTGTCTGCACTAGAAGCCACTTACTGGAAGAATTTTCCAAGCCTGTTTTGTACTGAAGTTCAGTAAAATGAATCCTAGCTTGGCCAGGCATGGTGGTGCATGCCTTTAGAGGATCGCTGTGAGTTCAAGGCCACCCTGAAACTACATAGTAAATTCCAGGTCATCCTGAGCTAGAGGGACCCTACCTTGAAAAAAAAAAAAAAAAGAATCCTAGAAGGAAGCAAATAGGAACTACAAGAATCAAACAAAAAAATCATTAAGTGTTGTTAACTTGAGGAGAGGAGAAATGCTAAGAATGCTGTGTTAGAGAGATGGTATATATCTAGGTTATCTCCATCAAAATTAAAAGTGGGTGTATACTTAAGAAAAGCACACACCAGTTTCCAACAGACAAACTAATTTGAGTAACAAGATAAATAATAGTATTGGATTATAACAAAGAATAAAATATCCATAAATCCATACCACTATACACAAATAACAGGCCAAATAAATACATGAATATGAAAGGACAAATCAGTCTTACATAAAAATTACAAGTCATAAATGAAGGAGAAAGGAAAAATAGAAAATCACCACTAAAATGTCAGTTTTGATTATGATGTTATTGATTGTGGATATGCAGGCATGACTTTGAGGAGAAAGGGGATATTTGAAGCTTTGCAGTATCTTCCTCCATGTGCTTATTAATAACTATGATGGTTTAATCATAGGTCCGCTATTGTTGGCCATTGCATTCCTCTCTCCAAGAGGTGAAGTGTGAGGCTACTTTTACTGAGTGTGACTAGAGTTAGTGACTCTGAAAACAGAGTATTAAAAGAGACAATGACTTGCAGACTCCACCTTAACTAAGGGACCCAGGTGAATATCCCTGCTACTACCATATTAATATACAATGCTGTGAGAAGGAAACTTTAAGCTTCATGTCTATGGTCTTCCTAAAAGTTCACAGTCCCAGTCTAATCGGAAGGCAATGGCATGTAACTCCGGCTTATAAGACATTATATAGACTACCTTCCCAGCACTCCTCAAAGGTCAGAGAACACTCAGAAACCATTACAGGTTAGAGGGGACATGAGAATTAAATCGGAGGTGTTGTCCTAGATTGGATCTTGGAACAGTACAAGGACATCAATAGAAAAAAATTAGTGAAATCCCAAGAAATTGTATATATTTTAATAATGCTGTGTTAATAGTAATCTCTTAAGGCTTTTAAATAAATGGTAAAAAAATAAAATCACTTTTTTTAGTTTTGATGAGGGTATGTAAGATGTTAATAGAGAAATTGCAGTTTATGAAAATTTTCCATACTCTCTCCTATAAATCTAAGATCATTTCAAAATGGAAGATTAAGATAACCAAACACTCAAAGAACAGAAATAAGGGCTTCACCTCCCAAACATTGCAGTGCAGCAGGATGGGGAAAGAAAAATTTGAGCAGCCGAACAAGACATGGAAAAGAGAAAAAGATTATGTCATGTTAAGTATTTTACATATACATTTTACAATTAATATTAGCTAGTTAATTATGTTAATATCTCTAATGTCATTAATTACTCATTTCTATGTCAAAACCTGAAAGTACAGATTGTTAAAAACCCTGTCAACTCAATGACATGAGAGTAGTCCCTTTGTCCATTGACCCCTCTGACTCCATGAGTGTTGTCCTCTGCAGTGCATGGTCCCTTTGGTTCTTGCCCATTTCACCCTTGAGAGTGCTTTATGCCAGTGACCTATGAATGTCCAACTCAAGGAATGTGGTGAATAATGGTGATTGTCAACTTGATTGAATTAAGAAATGACCAGGAGAATTGTTTCCAAAGATGTGAGGTCGAGGGCTGTGCCCTAAGGAACAATTTCATCCATTCATGGATTTGGAATACGAGTAGATTATTGAGGTGGTAGAATGGGGAGGGTGGGGCCTGGCTGGAGAAAGTAGGTTACAGGGACTGTCTCTTATCCAGGTTGCTGCCTGTTACTCACTCTGCTTCCTTTTCACCCCGATGTGAGCTGTTCTACCATGCTTTCCACACCATGATGGACTGACACTTCTGAAGCCATTTCTGTGAGGTTTTTGGTCAAAGCATTGATAAAATAGACAAATATAAGGATACATAAAAAATCTAGGTGAAAGAAACTGTGAAAATGAAAACCTAAATTTCATACTATTTAAACAGGGAGATTTAATACACCAAGATATTTCCTAATCAACCGTTAAATGCAAGCACATTCATTGATAGGGTTCCTTGATAAGCTTATGCTAAAATTCTTTTAGGTGAGAAATTGTGGGAAAATGAGAACCAAATTGAAAAACAAGACGGAAATTATATAGTCTATCAAATATCAAAATGCACATATTTACCTAGTAACTAGTGTAGTATTAACCAAAAATAGGCAAATAGGTCAGAATAAATTTCAAAAATTATGGTCATGTACAAAGGTGCATTTGAAAACCAAAGTTTAGCTTGTTCAAGAATGCTGTTGGCTCATTTAGGGGTGGGAGATAGCACAGCAGTTAAGGGCACTCGCCCCTTAAGCATGAGGGCCTCTTGGGCTGGAGACTGCCAGGTTGACTCCCCACAAACCACCTCAAAAGCTGGGTGTGGCCACAAAAGTTCATAATCCCAGTACATGGGGTGGGGGTGGGGCAGAGAATGGTTGAGACTCACTGATGCTCCCAGTTGAGGGAGAGACTCCCACCTCAGTAGGGGATGTGCAGTGAGAGGACATTCTCTTCTGGCCTGCGCATGCACGGAATGTGTGGACATCGTACACACCACACCACCAGTCCACACCTCATGCACACCCTGCACA
Organism: Zapus hudsonius; assembly: GCA_004024765.1. NCBI lineage: Eukaryota > Metazoa > Chordata > Mammalia > Rodentia > Dipodidae > Zapus > Zapus hudsonius. The sequence continues at coordinate 11,247 of PVHP010003823.1, forward strand.
CACAAACACACACAAAAGGTAAAGTCAGATCCCTACTTCATATTAGTTACCAATAAGTTTTAGATGGGATAAGAAACTAAATTCAAAAAGTAAAACTATGAAAGTATAGGACACACTATAAAAGCATATTTTAATATGAACCGAGATGGATATGAAAGTAAGACAAAATCCCTCCGTCATGAAGAAAGCAATAAACTTAGTACTAAATACTAAACACCTATGAGTGACAAGAGATCTTAAATTCAAAGATTTAAGGACAGGCTGGAAAAAGAATAGTTCACAGATTACGCAAACTCTGATAGCAAAAAGAAAAGAAACCTCAAATAGAAAGGTGCATAAAGACACGCATAATAAAAAGAGCATGCATAATAAATCCAATATGCAATAAATAGAAATGCAAATTACTCTAAAGTGAAGAGGTACTCTAATTAGAAGAATGCCAATCAAAAATACAATTAAGTTTGGAGTTAATTTTTGCTCCTGATATTGGCAGAAAATTTAAAAGGTTTAAGAAAATGCAGTCTTATTAAGAGTTTGGGGAATGAATGCTTATTTATACTAATGGTGGGGAATATATATTTTAGAAGATTTTGTAGAAAATTTGGCAATATCTAGGTCGAAGTACAAGCAAAAACTTTCTGATCTTATGGTTTTGATTTTAGGATAGGTGCTTATTTGCATAAAGGTTTGTTTACAAAAGACATTCAGTGTCATCAAAATCCAGCATTAGAAAAGTTCAATAAATTATTATTATTAGAGATAAGGAAGCTGGATCAAGATGACAGATTAGCATGCCCACCCTAGATCACTCTAGCCCAGGCTGACCTGAATTCACTGTGTAGTCTCAGGGTGGCCTTGAACTCACAGCAATCCTACTTCTGACTTCCAAGTGCTGGGACTAAGGGCATGTACCATCACACCTGGTATTATTTTTTAAATAATATTTTTTATTGCCATAAAAGAGAGAGAGGGAAAGAGAAAGAAGGAATGAATATGGGCTTGTCAGGGCCTCTTGCCACTACAAACAAACTCCAGATATATGCCACTTTGTGCATCTGGCTGTACATGGGTACTGGGGAATTGAACCCAGGCTGGCAGGTTTTGCAAGCAAGTGTCTACCTGTTGAGTCATCTGCCCAGCTTCTTATACTGATATTCTTGACATAAAATTCACTTAGAAGGATAGCCACCTATCCGTTGACAGAGTTGCTTCTAGGGAAGGAATTGAATTAGGATGAGACATGATAAAGGGAGAGTTACTTTAAAAAGCAAGAAGAGAAGGAGATAAAATGGAAAGGCTTTTCTTCTTTAAAATTCTTCCTCATTGCCGGGCACGGTGGCGCAACAACACACTTGGGTCAGGAGAACCCGGCTGAATACTAGGCTATCCATGGTCCCCTACCACAAGGACTGCTCCAGACGGCCCACAGAGGAGGATATCCAGCTGACTGGGGATGAGGGAGGGAGGGCAATGAGGAATTGGGGATAACAGCTCATTGTTGGCCCACTAAACAATGTATCTCATTATGGACAATAAAAAAAATTATTCCTTGTTTGTTGCCCCTCACATGACCTGCTCTTGCTTGCAGCACTCGGAATCCAGGCTGAAGCAGCAGGGAGCACAGAAGGAGGGGGGCACCTACACCAGCATCCGTCCTGCAAAGTTCCTTCTTTGGCAGCCTGTCTTTCCTGCACAGGTGTTTCCAACATTTCCACCCTTTGGCTTTGACTCTCTCCTGAGTCTGCTTTCCATGCGGCTCTGCCTGTGGTCTGGCCTTGCCAGTTGTCTTCTGATTGCTTCCATGTTTGGGCATCTTTAGTAAACTGTGTTCATTTGTAATAGAGAATAAAAGCTGAAATTGGAAGTGGGATGTTTCTTAATTGCTCTTGAAAATACCTCCAAATGGAAATTTGGAGCCCTTTTGACTCCAAATATTGGAAATTGAATGACGTGTATTCAAAAGTATTTGAGGTTCTTAGCAGTTAGGTATTGAGATCTTTAACTGTTCTCTGGAATGTGTTTTGCCAAAGTAAATAATGCAGAGAGTCACCAGTTTGGTTTTCTCAACAGGAAACAGATTTTGTAAGAGGACAGTATCACGGGGAAAGTGGGTCTGAGGAATCTTAGGACCAGAGAAATGGAGGAATTTGCAAGAAAACCACATTAGAACAGCATTAGTAGGCAGAACTTTGCAAAAAGTAGCCTGACTTTCAGATCCATTTACTACTATAGATACTGAGGCAATGAAACTACTGGCTCCTGCCCTTGAGGTGACATCTTCTCACAGATGACATCTGCTTTCTGCCAGGTATTAACTATGATTGCTTCTGCTTCCTCCCTTCTCTTTTAGAGAAAACTAAACCTCTTGCTAGGTGGAGATGTGACTGTTTGCTTCCTGGTTGGTGCTGTCCAGCAATACTTCTCAAATATAGCACACATTACCCTGACCATTAGTGATCTGAAGGAAGTAGCAGCGCTTGTGGACACGTGTGTGTTCGACATGGTTTTCCTGAAGACAACATCTGTCCTAACAGTGGAGGAGCTGGAGGCGATTGAGTCAATTAGGTAAACTTTAGAATCCTTGATTCTGCACCTTCAAAGTGGTTTTAAAACCGATTTCTACAAAAAAAGTCCATAATAGGGGTGGAGAGATAGCTGAGTGGTTAAGTGGTTCTTACTCAAGCATGAGGTCTAAGAAAGCCTGAGACCACCAGAGCTTGAATCTCCAGATCCCACATAAGCAGCGGGGCATGGCCATGTACAGCTACAACCCCAGTCCCCCAGGGGAGCAGAGACCTGAGAATCCTCTGAGTCCCACATGTTTTAGAATCAGTAAAGAGATCTCAGCTCAAAAGAAGACCAGGCAGAAAAGTCATGGAGCAGATACCCAGCATTCCACTCACCTCAGGTGAGTGTGTTAGGCACCATGCCAACCATACACACAGACACACACACACACACAATCTAAAGAAATGATACACTTCTTTAATTTTTAAAAGAAGTCTAGGGCTGAGGATGTGGCTCAGTGACAGAGTGTTTGCCTAGCATACACAAGACCCTGGGTTGAATCTTCAGTGTTAAAAAATGTTACTAATAATTAAAAGAAGTCTATCTGGGATGGAGAGATAAGGACACGAGTTCCTCCCTAATACCCACATAAAACCAGATGCACAAAGTGCCACATGAATCTCGAGTTCATTAGCATCTGGCTACAGGCCCTGATGTGCCCATTCTCTCTCTGTCTCTGTCGCTCTGCTCATGGAGTCTATCTTCATGGGCAGAATCTACATAGTGTCTCCCTTAAAGTATGACATACTATTATAAAAATTAGTAATTTGAGAATAGGTATGGGTGAGAGTATAAAAGTTAATTAATTTGGTGTATAATGCTTATATTTATCTCATAGGTGTGCTTTTAAAATAACTCATCATTAAAATGGTATATCTTTTCAGTTTATTCGCAGTTACCATAGATCTTAAAGTGAGCAGTCTTGGCTATATGCCCCGTTGGCTGTGGATTGAAGCTGTCTCTTGGGGCTGTTGGGCTTTCTGGATCCATCATGTTCTAGACCCTATCACCTCAAACGCCCTTGATGTGTCTTAGAGCTCCATAGAAGCTTGGCTTCTTTCTAGCCCACTCTAGCTCTCCAGAACTGGAGTCTAATGGTGGGAGGATTAAGTTCCTCCCTACTCAGCTACATAGAACATTGAACCACTTGGGCTGTGTTTAAACGTGGGTAGATCAGAGCAAGTTTTTTGTTTTACAAAATGACCTGATAAAGTAGAATTGTAGATGATATTTAAAGTAATATTGTAGATGATACCAGAATATGTGAGAGGATTGGAATGGAAAGAAGCCTCAGCCACCAAGTCCCTTAGTTACGACAGACACGTATTCTTAAGGTTTCTTGGAGCATCTGGTCTTCTGCATGTCTGTCTTTGTTCTCTAGAGCTAAGAATTGAGCCAAGGGCCTCTGACATGACAAGCAATACTCTTCAATCTCTGGATCTCCCCATTAGCTTTCTTCTGGGAATATGAATATGACCTTTAGACAAATGAGCAAAAAATCTACCTCAAAGGGGTTCTTCTAACACGTTTTGAATTATCCTCCTCACCATTTTCCACTTCCATTACATACCTTTAAAAAACCTGCTATATCGTGAGTTTCCTTGGCTGAAGAGTTATCTAGTATCTCATTCACATAGTGTTTTTAGTTTTACAACAGCTCTAGGGGGTTTCATCATCCCTACTTTTGACAGATGGCAAAACTGAGGCTGAAGTGACTTGCTGAAACTCACAAAGTGTGGCTGGAGTCCATCTTCTTCCTTCAGGTTATCTCTGAGCATATGTAGTGACTTGAATGTCATTGAAGCCACCTGTTTTATACCTCCGTGATTCGTTATGTGCCAAGCTTGGTATAGCGCAAGCACGTGGTTGTGCAAGGCCACTGGACAAATCAGGATGGCTGGCTCTCGCCCTGTTCTCAGAGTTGGAGGCTGGCTGTATCTCGGCATGGAGGGCAGCTCTGCATTTACCTAGTTTTGAAGCTACATTTTGAATAGAAGAATAAAATTCTAAGAACAAGTTTTGTATTTAGTTGTAGTTGTTACAATCTAGGAGATAAAGGAGAGAATCTCCTGTGTGTTAGATACTTCTCTCTGTAGATTCTCCCCCACATTGACCTAAAGGGTGCGGCATAAAATTGTCTTCCCTCCCTCTCCTTTTTTCCTTTCTCCTCTGTTTCTTTCTTCCTGTGTCCTCCCTCTCTCCTGCTTCCTTCCTCCTTTCTTGTGTGGCTTTCTTGTGATGCTCCAAGAAACCTCAAGAGCTTAATGCATGGTAGGCAAGTACTCTACTACTGAGCTACACCCCTAGCCTATAGCATAAAATCTCTGGTAAGTTAAGGAAGTGCTAAGCGCACAAGGTACAGGTGTGCATGTATTACTCCTATTTGCTAGAAAAGTATTTGCTTCAAATGTAAGAGATAAATATTTTGCAGAATACACTGACAAGTTTGTTTTTGTTTTTGTTTTTTTACTGTTCCCAGTATGCATCTTGCTAACAGCCAGTATTGAGCTTGCTGCAGGTATTAGTGAATTTATGGATGAATAGATGATTAGGGGAAATGCAATTCTGGGGGCAAACAATGAGCTCCAGCTTTTGTATTCTTGTCTATAGAAGGGCTGTAGTGATCCTGGCCTGAGGAAAAGTCTGAAATTCCCTTTTTTTTGCCTTAGCACTGGCATGCTTTTTATTTATTTTATTTTTTTGGTTTTTCAAGGTAGGGTCTCACTGTAGCCCAGGCTGACCTGGAATTCATGATGTAGTCTCAGGGTGGTCTCGAACTCATGGCAATCATCCTGCCTCTGCCTCTCGAGTGCTGTGGCATGTGTCATCACGCCTGGCTGGCATGCCTTTTTGATTATGAATTACTTAGATCCTTGTGGTAGATGCTCATAGTTTTCAACCTGTAGTTTGTCTTGGTTACTGAATGTTATCTACATACTACTGCCTGCCACATTGTAAGTTTTTAAGACTTCATTTTTCCTAAAGAACCGCACGTTTCCAGCTTTGCCTAACATTTCCTAACAAATGAAGAGTCTGGCTTAGCTTTTCTCCTATTTTATTGTAGGCCTTCCCTTTAGATAATCAGTAGTTCTTTCTTAGTACATCGAAATCTGGACTAGTGTAGGAACGAGGCACCACCATTGCTCTTTGTCTTCTCTGTGTGGACAACTTAGATTCCTTGCCAGGAAGCGAGAACTTAGTGCCCAGTGTTAGAACACTTGATCCCAGGGCTGTATCTGCAGTGCATTTTGTTGGATATAAAAATGAAATTGACTCTGTTAAATATAGTATTGGGTTTATCTTAGACTCAAATGAAAATTCTAAATTTATTCATCCCCAACTCTGCTTTAAGCTCAGTGTTAATTAGTGATCAATTTTAATCATTCATAAAAATACTGGTACCTTCCAGACTAGCCAAGAATCATGACTAATTATATATTAAACATTCCTAAGTTTCCCTAATTTGTTTTCAGTCTATGAATGTATCAAGAGAATGTATTTTTATTGAGCCAGATGAACTCGAATTCTCCCCATGGGTAGCATATTTTAAGATAATCAGATTCATATACTGGGCTCCAGAATTCCAGGATATTTCACTCTGGCTTTATCTGTTACCAAGATTAGGTCACACTCAGTGGACAGGTATTTGGCCATTCAGACACATCCTGACTCTGTCTTCCAAAAGCATGTACAGATAATTATATTTTAAATTTATTAGCAATGTGTAGATCCTCTCTTGAGTTGTGGTTTTTATTTCTATAAAATGACTCTAAAGTTCTCAAAATCCCACAATTCTCAGGAGCTCAGAGCCGTTCAGTCACAGGAAAGGAACATAGTATGTGCTTCCGGTTGCTCAGTCTACCAGCAAGTTTGGATCCAATCTTATTTTTTTCTCTCCACATAGTTTCTGATTTTGAACAGTTAGAATGTAACTTCACTAAGAAAACCCACTTTTGTGAGATACAAGGGTCTAAAAAAGTCCTTTCATGTCTCCAGTTATAAAGCATTCTTGTGATAACAGTGCAGATCACTAAATCTTATGATCTAGTTTGCCTGACCTCATCCCCCGAGTCCTTGACAATAAACATGACAACAGCAACAGAACATCTAAGTGCAGTCGCTTTAGCCAGTAGCACCTAGAGGTACGGATAGCACGTAGTACTTGATAATAGTAATGTGACTATGTTATTGGCCTCTGTATTCACTACATTTACTACATGGGTTTGTTTTATTGCTGTTGTTTTGTTTCTTCCTTCCTTTTTTTTTTTTGAGGTAGGGTCTTGCTCTAGCCCCAGGCTGACATGGAACTCATTCACTATGTAGTCTCCCTTGAACTCACAAGGATCTTACCTCTGTCTCTCAAGTGCTGGGACTAAAGTTGTATGCCACCATGCCTGGCTGTACTGTATGTTTTATAGTTAGTTCAGAGCCTACTCATAAAATAAAGCTCACTATAAAACAGCATTGTGTATTATGGCAGAAACAGCTTTACATATCTTGTATTTACTGTGTCTCTGGACTGACCTACCCCATCTAGGTGCACAAACATGTGCACTTCGAGGAAGTCCTCTAACAACATGTTTCTCCAAATCTGTCCCTGTCATTAGGCAACAAATGACTAGTTTCACTAAAAACTTGGTCCCATATATTAGTAGTGGACTAGGAACTGAGGAAAATTCTAGATCTTTACAATTTCTAGTTCGTATTTTTTATAAGACGAGCTTTTCTGTAGAATAGCACAGTAGGAACAGAGCACACTGACTTCCACCCAGAGCCTGGAGAGATGCCAGTGTTACTGCATTTCAGCAAGGTGCAGTGTTGGCAACACGTGAACTTTGTGTCTCATACTTATAGTACAAGTCTCAGCCTTCCTACTGGAAATGGTGGTTTACTTGCTTAATTACAGAAGAACCTCATTTATTACTGGTCTCACATGGGCTATAGTTGTTAGGTTGGCAACATTTATACTCGAGAAGGCCGCAACCCAAACATTTTTTTCTTTTTCCTTTGTATTCTTGGGATGTGTAGATGTGGTGTGAATGCGTGTGCATTTGGAGGCAAATCCTGCAGCTTCAGTTCAATTCCCCTGTACCCATGTAAGGCCAGATGCACAGAGTGGGCCATGTCTCGAGTTCATTTGCAGTGACAAGAGGCCCTAGTGTTTCCATTATTTCTCTATCTCTGCCTCTCTGTCTGTCTGTCTCGTGCTAGCTCCCTTAAATGATTTAAAATAAAAGTAGAGGGAACACAGAATAAAAAAATGAACTTCCATGTCCTCATGATGCAACTTTTACTGTTACCAGTGTTTCATCCTTACCCTCTCCTTGGCTGCTCTGCTCTCAGTTGGATTACTTTAAAGCAAATTTGATAGTATTATGGTTCATCCATTCAATAGTAAGATCTCTCTAAGACAGGGACTTAACAAAAGCCACAATACTAATAACATTTTAAGATTAGTAATTCTTTTAATGTTGCTGTGATATTAATTGGTATTCAATATTCTTGTTTATGATTTAATAAAAACTATCTTTAAAAATCAAAATTCAAATTTCCCTTTCATGTCTTATTCTTTTTTTTTACTTTGCCCATTTTTTTTTATTCTCCATAATGAGTTACATTATTTAGTGGGCTAACAATGAGTTGTTATCCCCAATTCCCAAATGCTCTCCCTCCCCATCCCCAATCAGCTGGATATCCTCTTCTGTGGGCCGTCTGGATCAGTCTTTGTGGTAGGGGACCATGGATAGCCTAATATTCATCCGGGTTCTTATGACCCAAGTGTGTTGTTACTGAGGGGTGCCATGCCTCTGATAATCTCCCCCACCATGGCTCTCACAATCTTTCCGCCCCCTCTTCCGCTCAGTTCCCTGAGTTGTGGTGGGTGATTATTAAAGCTGCTTTAATGTTGTGAGCTTAGGGGTTTTTGTGTCGAGAATCGTTGGTTTCTGTCTCACTGGCTTATCCTGTGCTGATTGAATGGCTGTGGCTGTGGGTCCCTTGTTCATCCCGTCATTCATTCTCTGCAGGGTTTCCTATGGATCCTCCACGATATGACTGTGGTGGCTCATCTCTTGTCAGGATCTCAGCTTTCTGCCTGTGGTCGGTTGGTAGGGTTAGATGGGCCACAGCTCTCTCACTGCATCCTGAAAAATACAAACACAATCTCCAGTCTTATTCTTTTTTATTGTACTCTGTAGTTATTATCTTTTCCAAAGATAATGTGTGTATGTGTGTATACATATATATGTATATATATTAATTAATCAATATTACACAGTTTCCCCCAATCTGGATTTTGCTGACTTCAGCCCTATCTATAATGTTCTTGAGAATGTTTCCCTTTTCTTCAAACTTCTTATAAAGTGAAGAGTAATTCAAAAATTGTAAAGTTGAGATTCTTTTTCTTTTTAAACATTTTACCTTTTTTCTTTTTAAAAAAATGTATTGTGTGACATGCACGTGCACCAGGGTATCTTGCTGCTGCCAGTAAAACCTCAGATACTCATAGGTGGAATGGGAATTGAACCTGGGCCTGAGAAAGATCATTTTAAATTCTAAGAGTTTTAAAAGAAATCACTATAGTTTGGTTCCTAATAAGCTAAACTCTCTTATTCCAATTATTTTGAACAATGATTTTGCATCATTGTAACTTTTTTTCTTTTCAGATTTGGCAAAAAGAAAAATACACAATTGCTGTTTATCTTTATAGTCCCTAAAAATTTTAAAGGTATGTACATGCCTGCTGGATATATATATATATATATTTTTAAATAGAAGTCATAAGGTCAATATTTAATACAAGATTCTTAGGTTGTATTTCAGAATATGGAGCTGATGTTACTTTCATTGAGCCACTGACAGTAGAAAAAATGCACCTTGTGGCAAAACACTGGAAAGCAGGCATCATAAATGATGGTGAGTTCAAATAAATTTCCAGAGGTTTAATCAGTTCTCATGAAAATTCAGTGAAAGCTTTTTGTTAAATTGGTAAACACTTATGCCTTTTATTTGCTGAGAATTAACTATTTGCTATGTATGATAAAAGAATATGTAGTCTTTCTAATGATTATCAGAAAGTAAGTATAAATAATGATAAAAATATGTTCTTCATTTGCAAGGAAGAAAGTTGATATCTTCAAAGATGTAATGTGTTGCATGATATGCTGTGTGATAGATGGGAGATGGTAGGCAGAGTTTTGTTTCATTGCTTGTTTTGGTAGCAAGGTTGTTAAGTTTTTGTTTTTTCACTTAGTAGCTTAGCTACTATCATATGTTAGTTATTGAAATGTAATTAATCAGTCTGTGGCTTTATATGAACATCTAAAATCCAGAGGCTCTGTCCTGCAATTGTGTAGTTTCTTTACATACATTTGTATATAGTTTATCTTTTCAAGGTAATAGTGTGGTATCTGTTTTCTCTTGATTCTTTATATACAAAGAATTGATGTCACTATTTCAACTAGAGGTAAATATATTTCTTATCTCTTTACCTATTGTAACCATGTAAGCAATAATTAGCTTCTCTAATGAAAAGACAGTAAGTAGACTCCAAGTTTTTTAATTAAGTTCTGCTGGAATTAATGTTGTTCAGTGATTTATTTAGTTGTAGGCCTGTAATACTAGCTATGGGGTTTTTCAGAATGAAGGTGACATCAAATGGAGAGCTGATGGTCAAGGGGTCCAGAGATTTAGCTGTGTTGGATGAATAATCTCTGGGAACCTAACATATATCTTGGTGACTGTAGCTAACAATACTACATAGAATAATGGAAATTTCCCGAGAAGATACATCTTAAATGCTCTCATTATGATTGTGGTAATTATTTTTATAATGTATATGTACATAAACTTCAGTTGTATACCTAAAGTATATATAATTTGAATTGTCAGTTATACTTCAGTGATGCCGAAAACGTTTTTTTCCCACAAAAGCACTTTTTATTTGAGGCAAAGAGAAGCCTTTGAAAGGATCACAGTTACAAGCAGTCCAAACTCAACTATTAAGGGCACTATGTTGACTGAGGTTTTGATTGTCTTTGGTCAGAAAAGGACACTCAAGTTGAACTTTCCTCAAGTAGGCAAGAAGAAAGGGAAAGAAAAGACTGGACAAGATAGATAGCTAGTCTTCCGACACTCTTCTTCAGAGCCTCCACCAAGCTAACACACCTTTGGAGCCTGGTCTGCTGCCTCCTGCTGAGTGGCACAGGGCCACCCTATTCTTCCAAGGGCAAATGAGGCAGGAAGAACAGGTGCATGTCAGCTTCCAATCTCTGCATGGAAAGGGCAGTCCTTGTAGGTGGTACACTCACCAAGTACAGACCTTCCAGATCTGTTGTCGCAGGGTCAGGTGGTCATGTCCTTGCCGCTCAGCTCAAAGCCAAGGACCTTCAAGTTCTCACCAACCTGTGTGGTGTCTTGAGGATCACCACCAGATTCTGTTGTAAGGGGAAGTGGATCAGCACCTGGGCTGTAGTTTTATTGGCTCCAATTGCCCCAGTGCCTGTGGATTGGCAGCACTGGATCAGTCGGGCCTGGGCGGCACACAGCTTGCTTCACTGCTGGCTTAGGTTTGAGGCCAGCTTTGCTTCAGAGCCTCTCCATCTGGATGTAGTTGGAAGTGAAGACGTCAAGCACCCAAGCTTGGGATAGGAATGTCCACACTGTTGTTGAGCTCACTGAGGCTGTCCATGATCATTACGCATTACAGACCCTGATAAAAAACTGTCAAAACATTTTTATTTAAAAATTTTTTTAAATTATGCCTTTAAAAATACTGTTAGGATATCACATGTAAGTTTGTATTCATGATGATGCAAGATTCAGTACACCTACCTTTTTATACTGTTATTTAGCGTTCAGAATAGTAAGTCTGCTTGTAGCACCCTGTCTGTCTTCTCAGAGTTCTTCCTGGATGTGACCAAGCATGTGGCGAGTGCCTCTTTTGTAATCTGTTCTTATCTGGTTCTCTGGGGGAATACAGCAGCTGCTCACCAACTGTCCAGCACCTTCCACTAGTCACCACCACATCTCCAGTTGTCTTGTCTTTGCTCCAAGGATGGACAGCTGCAGTTCTCCCCCCACACACACCCATATTTTAAAGGTAGCTGCTCACTGAAGACTCATGCTTATTTTCCATCTCTTGAGACTTACCTATAAATAGGAAATTGATAAACTCAGTGGAAGGTGTTTTTAGCACACCTGTCTGTCACTAAGTTACTAGAATCTGGGGTAAACTGTAGTCTTTTAATTATGCTTTCTAATCAGGCAGTTTATGCCTCACAGACTGAAATCTATCAGTGCTTTCTATTTTCTAAATACTACTTTATAAAAATCATTATTAATGATTTTGGAATTAAACTGGACCTCTTTCAAAGCTTTCAATGCAGTGTGGCCCGAAGAACATGGATTGTTCCTCCAGAATCTCTACGATGAACACCTGGGCCGTTTCTCCACTGGTTTGTTTACTTGGTTAGTATTTTTGTTTTGTTTTTGTATTACTAATATTTACTGTGCACATTTCATTAAAAATATCTAGAGAACTTGCTGTGCTTTGGCAGGTTCACAAAGCCAGAGAAGGATACTAGTTCTAGTGCAGAGAATGAGTCAATAGAAAGGGACTCTAGTCAAAGATAGATGTGACATTCTCTGTGTTTCAGAGTCCAGAGCTGGGACATGGGTGCCCATCACAAAAGTATTAAGTTGGAGATAAGAAACTACTTTATAAGGAATTATACTTGACAACAGGGAAGCAAATCCAATTGTGTTAATGTAGGCTTGGTTATCACTAACCCAAGTTCAAGCATTAGTAGTCAGATATAACCAACAAAAACAATCCTCAAAAATTTATAACCCCAGTATTTGAACAGACAAGACCAGCCTTACCTATTATATATCTGCCACTGACTTCTCCCAGATGTCATTTTTTGATTCATGAGCTCATTTTGGTGACTGAAAACCACCCTTAAAAAGAAGTTAAACTGTTTGGTATGGGGCAGCTTTAATGTATATGTTTTTCCTTGGGTATGCTGATAACTCATTCAGACCTGCCTCACACTGGAAGAAGGCTAGGGGTCACTCCCTTCCCTGGCTAATATTGCATGTTTATAAAAGTCAACTTTTGTGAATTTCATCCTCCATTTTAAGCTGATTTTCAAGGGGCTTTAAGTAGAGCCTAAGGCTACCCAGAAGAGACATAAGTGCTGAGGCTGTGGATGCTAGCGATGGGAAGAATTTTGAGTCAGTCACTTCCGGAATTTGTAGTTTAGTCAGCTACTATTTTGAACAAGGAAGGGACTTGGTAACCAGTTCATTGTGGTTCCAGCAATGATGAGGCCATGTGAGGAATGAAAGATAGCTTGCAAGGCTGGAGAGGACACTGGGAGCTGTGACTTTCCTGTTGTCTTCCTAATTTAGATTCCATCTGCATCTTTCCTCAGAATCTTACTTCTGTAAATAAAAGTAAAGTTTCCAGTCAAGTTACTTTGCTTTGGGATAAAGAAAATAGGATGTCTGCAAGTTTAAAAATAATCAGTGCAAAAGCCTAAGGGTGTTTGAGAAAAATGGTAGACCAGAAAATATACATTAAATGTCAAGTTTTAAAAGGATGAGAAACCTACCTTTTGCTCGTCAAATTGGATATGTCTAGGCTCCCTTCTTTTTTTCTGTAATAAACCTTTCCTTCTGAAAGGGAGATACAGTTTTTCCTCCCTGACTTAAAATGGGGCTAAAGATGCATTCAACGCACATACTTACCTAACATTATAGTTTAGCATAGACTATCTTTCGCATGCTCAGAACACTTACGTTAGCTTACAGTCGGTCAGAATCATCTAGCACAATATCCATTTTACAGTGGGCTGTCTAATTGAATATACCAGGTGATTATTGAACAGTGGAGGAAATGCCGTGCTTTGTCAGAATCACAAAGCCAGAAAAGAGCAAGTCCGACTTCTATTAGTGGGCATTGCCTGGAATTTGTGATAGTTACAGTCAAGGAGTTCAGAATCCTAGGTATATCCATAATACTTTATAGTATATACTTTAGTGCATTCTAGAATTTTGATCACTCATTGAATTTCTGAGGCTTATAACACCTTCTTTTAAAATTTGAAAGAAAAGATTCTGTACCAAACGTGTAACATCATCTGATATTTACTGGCTCATTGTATGAAGCAATATTGTAGAGAAGCTTCCTTTGATTGGTGAATTAGTGCTCATTGTTGTACCAATGCCTGATGATTTTCCTCTTTAATATGTGGCAAAATTTTTGTTTCTAGCTCTGAATCTCTGAGAAATGACATTGGACTTCAGTTAAAGGCCCCATCACCATGTAAGGAGAGACGCAGAAAGGTTTCTTATTTTCATTCGAGCAAAGAAAAGCTAAGAAGGTGAATATTGAAACAACCTTTTGTTTTAGCATTAATCTTTCTAAGGAGAATTCCCTTTCATGAATTTGGCTTTCAGGGGCCCAAGATCTCTTTTTGGAGTCTTTTCAGGGGGTGATGGGGAAGTTGAACTCATCCAGACTATAAATACCAGCTTCTGTAGCATGCTTATTCCCAGATTGTCACAGGCTACTGGAATGTCCCAAAATATAAGTGGGAGCTGCCATTTTCTCATTCTCAGGAACCATAAGCTGGCCCAATGCCATTTCTGCCATTTGCCATCCATCCAATAGTCAGAGTTCATATAGGCCCAAAGGAAGAGGGCACAAATATTACTTCTCAATGGGAGGGATGTCAAATAAGTCAAATCCCTATTGTTGGTAAGGAGGGAGGGCTGTTGGTGATGGGTTTAGCCTGATAAAGCAGAAGGATATGGATTCCAGTTAGAACCTCTCCCACTAAGATGGAGACTATGAGTTATGCATCATTGTACATTCAGGTTAACTTTTTGATGGGATCAGACCAAAGAGGAAGTTAGGCATGCTCTGTGTTGACTGGCCTGTGCTATCTGGTGCAGATCAGGGGGAAGATGGTGGGGTTCCTGGGTTGATAGGACAGAATGGTGGGTAGGCTGATCTGGTCCAAATGTTATCACATATTTTACTGAGCTTGAGCACAGTGAGGAGAATACAGTGTTCTTGACATGTTGTAGATTGGAAACTTTCAGAATGACTGCTAACTTGAAAAGAAGGGAGAGAGCTTAGCCATTGTCTTCCACAAAAGTAGGCTTTTCAGGACTTGTTGGGCCTTATGGAAGGACTTATCTCTCCTTTAGGCCAAAGAGAGCTAAGTCCTTCAGTCAGTTTCATCAAATCTTTCCTACGAGTTCTTTCTTTCTTTCTTTCTTTCTTTCTTTCTTTCTTTCTTTCTTTCTTTCTTTCTTTCTTTCTTTCTTTCTTTCTTTCTCTCTCTCTCTCTCTCTCTCTCTCTCTCTCTTTCTTTCTTCTTTCTTTTCCTCCCCCTCTCTCTCCCTCTCTCCCTCCCTCTCTCTTTCTTTCTTCTTTCTTTTTTGCTTTGAAAGATATGACATCATAACATGCAGTGAAATTAACATCCAATAAAATGAATTTTAAGCATATAGTTTGATGAGCTCTGAAAAGATGGTGTGTTACAATTTCCAAGCAGAGGAGGGGGCACACAGCATTCCAGGCCATATGGGGAGCCCCTGGGCTCTGCAGGTGGTAGACAAATGCATACACCCTCCTAACCCACAATATTCCTGTTGTACTAGATATATCCTCATGTGCCAAGCATGTCTTTATTCTGATGTCTTGAACATCTGGGATCTTACTGATTACAAAGAGTGGGCTCTCCCAGGCCTCTTTCATATGCAAATTAACCAATGAAAGACCTAATTGATCTTTTTACTCTAGGCCAATATGCCCTGCTCTTATTACTGGACATACCAGGTACATATCAACTTGGAACAGCCCCTGACTCCCAGATCTTGCTGAAATTACTCAAACCAGCCAATCCTAAACTCTCTTGCTGTGCTTCGCCTTTTCCTTCCAGTGGAAACCATGATAAAGCTTCCTACCTATATCTAGCCCCCCCAAAGGCCCCCCATGGCTTGGGCCCTCCATGGCCTGGGGAGCCATTTCCTCTTGGGAATTGTAACACACTCACTGTTCAGTGGCGGTCATCTGTCTGCCAGCCTCCCCATACCTGAAAAATGCTAAAACCTGCATTTCACACCACTCCTTGGCCTTTCCTCCTCTGCTGTCCAGCCCAAAGCACAGCCAGTGCTCCAGCTGCTCTCACTGGGCATGTGTTTGGCTTGCTCCAGAAACTAAGCTTACATCTGACTTCAACTTGGAAGATCTTTTGGAGAGTCATTAGTGTTGTTATATTAGCAGTTGGTTCCTTTTTTATTTTATTCATTTAGGAAAATTCTATTATGTAAACATACCACATTTGAGCCATTTGTTTTTAAACTGTCAACTTTTTGTTTTGTTCGTTTGTTCACACTTTGATGTATTTCAGTTATATTCAAACTTATAACCATAGCCACCATGAAAATGTAGAATAAAACCTGGGCGTGAAGGCACTCCTGTAATCCCTGCATTGGGAGGTGGAGGCAGGAGGATCAGAAGACCAGGCTGGCCTCCAACTACTGTTGTCTAAATAAATAAGTAAATAAATACATTCATAGTCATCTTTTGAGAGTATTCTTGGGAAGGTTTTTGAGAATCTAAGTTTCCTACTCTCCCTGCCTAGCTTGTGATGGCCTCACATGGCGTGGAGTGTGTGTGTGCCCGCACTTGCCTGCGAGAGCTCAGTGTCTTCTTAGGAGACCTCAAAGCACTTTTAACAAGCAGCAGCATCTGGCACTGGCACCTACACACACTCATGCACATGCAAAACAAGCTACATGTTTTACTTAGATTGGTTTTAATGTATGGCATGAGAAAAGTATTAAATATTTTCTTTTCTGCTTTGATTTGTTTCATATGGACACTTTCAGTATTTTTTGAAATGCCTTTTTATTCTATATTTGTTGAATTACTTCAACACAGTCATAAAAAATCAATAATTTGCATATTTCTGGATTTCCTATTCACTCCAATTTTACAATGTCATAATTATTATAGCCTTACAATAAGTCTCAGATTTTTCAACTTTATTACTCATTTCTAAATTGCTTTAGATATTGTATGTCCGTTGACTTCATGTAAATTTTAAAATAAGCTTATCAATTTATGAGCTTTTTAAAAAATACCCTGCTAGGATATTGATTAGAAGTGTGTTGAGTCAATCATTTTGAGGAAAAAGAGATATTGAACAGTACATTAAGTCAAGATAGAACAATGTTGTTTTATAATCATCCATTCCCTTTTCATCTCTCCATTTTTATAAGAGCTTCTTTACTCTAGCACTATTTTGTAGCTTGCTACGTTAAATCCTGTATTTTTTAATAATTTGGTGATAAGAAATATGATTTCCTTTGTATTAGTCAAATTTTTATTACTAGCATGTAGAATAAATTCATTTTGCACTTACTGTAATATCCTATGACCTTGTGAGGTCTGATTATTACATTTAGTAATTTGTGGTAGGCTAGTGGGATTTTTTTCAGGTAAACAATTATGCTTTCAATGAATAAACAAGTTCATTTCTTCCTTGGCCAATCTTGGTGGCTTCTGTTTCTCTGTCTTACCCTCCTGCTCTGGTGAGGTCCACTCAGGGATGTTCTGAATGGGAGGTAAGCTGTTTTGTTGGCTATATGCGTGTTCCAAGAACCAGCTAGTGTTCAGCTACTACATATGACAAGCTGTGGATTTCTTTGCATGCCTTTTATTAGCTTAAAAAAGATTCTAGGAGGGCTCCCAGTGGGTTGGGGACATAGAGGAGGGAAATGGGGTTGTTACCACAAAATTTGTTCATACAATGTATCTAATTGTTTACAATAGAGATGTTTAAAAGATAAAAAAATAAATAAATGCTCAAAAGATTTTTTCTTGTAGGATTTTATCATGAGTACATGCAAAATATTTTCAGTACTTTTTCTGTATTTACAAAGATGCATTTCTGTTATTTTCTGTAAATGTGGCAATTACATTGATAAAACACTGAACTCTGCTTTGTCTTGGTATATTTTTACTTTAATTTTAATTTTATTTTATGATTAAATTACATTTGCTAATATTTTGCTAGAAATTGTTGCATCTGTGGTCATGAAGGCTATTAGTCCATAGTTTTATATTATCTTCACCTAAATTCAATGTCAAGAAAAGACTTGTTTCATATAATGTCTTTTAAACAAGAATTATATGGTACTGTATTTGATAGAATTCAACAGTGAAGTCATCTAGACTTGAAATTTTCCAAGTGGGAAAGTTTTGATGAAAAATCCAATTTTTTTGCCAACCACAGTAGTTCACACCTTTAATCGCAGCACTTGGGAGTTAGAGGCAGGAGGATCAGTAGTTCAAGGCCATCCTTTACTACATAGTTCAAGGCCAGCCTGGGATATATGAAACCCTGCCTCAAAAACAAATAAATTCCATTTCTTTAATAGTTATAGAATATTGAACTAGGGTTTTTTGTGCCAACTTAGGTTAATTTATATAATTCATGAAATTTGTTCATTTTTTCAAACTCACATAACAACTTTATGTTGGCAGTACTGTCACCATTTTAATGTCTAGGTATGTGTCA
This sequence comes from Zapus hudsonius, assembly GCA_004024765.1. Taxonomy (NCBI): domain Eukaryota; kingdom Metazoa; phylum Chordata; class Mammalia; order Rodentia; family Dipodidae; genus Zapus; species Zapus hudsonius. The sequence goes on from PVHP010003823.1 coordinate 29,417, forward strand.
GTCCTCCTTTTATCTCCAGTATTTATTGATGACTTGTGTTTTCTGTGTCTGCTTTCTTGACCATTAGCAAATGCTTGCCTTTCTCAGAACATTTTGACTCAATTATTTTCCCTAATTTTCTTCTGTTTTCTGTTCCCCAGTTTCTGCCCTGTGTCATTTCCTCCATCTGCCCTTCATCTTCTCATATGGAAACTTGGGTCACTGAGTTTATCCTTCTCCTCTCTCAGTGGTACTTCAGTTACATTTTATAAACTTCAATATGCCTTCACTATTATTTAGTGCAAAAATTTTTCCTGTATCCCTTGTGGATCTCATTTTTACCAGCAACTATTTAGAAGTATGTAACTTGATTTCCACATGCTTGGCAATTTCCAGGTATCAAGTCATAATTTAATCACATTATCTAGAACATCTATCTGTTTGATATTTTCTGAGACTTATTTTATGACCTAGCATATTGTCTCCCTTGATGAATAATCCATGTGCATTTAAAGAGACCATGTCTTCTGCTGTTTGGAGTTGTGGATCTCTATAAATACTAATTAGGGAGAATTAGTTCATCGTGTTTTTCATATGTTATCCTTACTAATTTTTTTCAGGGTTAAATTCTCCAGGGATCACTACAGATTTGCCTGTTTTTCTCTTTATTCTGGACTATTTTTGTTTCAGATATGTGTCTTGAAGCTTTGATTAAGGCATCATACTTGGCCCATTTGTCATTAGGAATGATGCTAGTTTATCTATGCTAGGACCTTTTGGCTTAACTCTTCTTTGATATTAATAAGGCTTCTTGGCGATCAGTGTGTGTGCATGGTTGTCTTACAACTTGTCTTTACACTTAGAGTTTGACTTGTAAATAACATGCAGTTGCTTATTTTTATTTATGCACATAAATTATGTGATTATGTGTATTGACCTCAATACCTCACATATATGAGACAAGTTATCTACCACTGACCAATACTTCCAGCCCTCCTTTCTTTTCCTTTCCTTTTTTTTTACTTTTTGTTATTTAAGGAAACATCTCACTACATAGCCCTTGCTGACTTTGAACTCACTCTGTGCCCTAGGCTTGCCTGGAACTTGTGTTCATCCACCCGCTTCATTTTCCTAATGCTGAAATTAGAGGCATGTGCCACCACACCCACCTGTTTGTTGTTATTTCAAAAATTCATGTTTAATAGTACTTTCTATTATAAAAGTGACACACATCTAGCAAAAGCATAGAAAATTAAAGTGGGGAAATGTTGTCTGTAGTCATCCGTAAATAATAATTGAATGATATCTTTGCTTCCAGTTCTTTATATTCCATTCTTGTTTTACCTAATACATTGTCTTACATCCTCCCCCCCAGTAAGATTTATAGCACATTTTTTCCATTGCCAGATAATATTCTACTGATCTAAGATGCCATCTGCTTAAGGCATTCTCCTGTGCTATGTGTTTAAATGATTTTTCATATTTTACTAGCTGTGCAATAATTGGTGTCACTGTATAGAAAAAATTATTTTGTGTTTTTGATTAACCTCCCCCCAGGTAGATAATTGAAAATATTTTAAAGCCATTCATACCGAATGCCAGTTTGTGGACCCTTCCATTCTTCTCTTCCCAGAATAGTTTCTGCGACAACCATGCAAAGTCCCTAGAGTTGAATGAAAATGCCACTCACTGGAATATGTTTACCCATCCACTGGCTATATATCAGACTAGATTTTTAATTTTAATTTCTCTGCTATCCTAAGGTCCAGAGGCATTTACTAACTTGCCTAAGGTCACAGCTAGTAACTATCAGAGTCAGCCTGCATCTCAAAACCATATTCAGTATAAAATACTACTTTTCTTAAGTGAGCATGTGATAGAATGGATGCTCCAAGTGCTTAAGTCAGCTAGATCTATATTTCCTATCTGTTTCTCTTCTGACCATGAAAGTTTGGGTTTCTTTGGGATGCTAACATGATGTTTTTATTTGCATTTTGGTTTATTTGCTCTGCACAATCTACCTCATGGAAAGGAAGCAGCTATTTTCTCATTTTCCTTTTGCTCAGTCCACAGAATTCTATGTAAAGCCTTTGTATTACAAGATGCTAAGTTGTTGGGAACGTGCTCCAAACAGAGAGCCTGACTGTTCCTCATCTGCCAGGCATCTAGTGTGAATTGGAAAAGAATTCTCTCCTAGGAGGGCAAGATAGCATTAGGTCTCCAGGGGCAGTGAGGGTGCGTTTCCTCCAGGGGCTGGCAGCCTGCTGCTGCAGTGGGCCTGGGGCAAGGGAGCTGTGGGCAGCCGTGGGCACAGACAGTGTACGTTGACAGCTGTTCCTTGAGAACATGAGTGGATGGCCCTGGGGATGATGATCTGAGGAGCTGTAAGGACCGCTGTCCTGTGGTGACAGCCTTTCTCTGAAGCAGAGAGTAGATGGAGATGGGGAGAGTTGCTTTACACAGAAACCCAGGAGGAAGGATTGTCCATCCTTGTGCATAAGGAAGAAACTGAGACAAATTTCTCCTTGGTCATTATAATTCTTTAATCAGAGAACGAATCAAGAATTCCTGTGAGCAGCTGCGCAGTCTCTTGCCATATGTAAAGGGGCGGAAGAATGATGTGGCTTCAGTTCTGGAGGCAACAGTTGATTATATGAAGTACGTCCGGGAGAAAATCTCTCCATCTACTCTGGGCCAGGTATTCAACTCCCCAAACCTTGACTTTTACCTTTACAGACAATTCTTTCATGCTGCAATCTTTTTCATGTCTATTAATGTAACTCTGAGACAGGATCTCATGTATCCCAGGCTGTAGTGGAGGATGATTTTGAACTTTGACCCTCCTGCTTCCAAGCTGGGATTATAGGCATGTGCCACCACACCAACTTTTATGCCACATTGTGGATCAAACCCATGCATGCATGCTAGGCAAGCACTCTGTCAATTGAGCTACATCCCCAGCTCTTTTTTTTTAAAACTTGGAAGTCTTTGTGTTTGTAAATCTATTTTTACCTATCCATCTCTGTATATTTTAGATTACAGAAATCCTTCAGAACGATAGGAGATTTTGGAAGGGACAATCACCTATTGATCTATGCTTCCCAGACACAGCCATGGCACAAAGGTACAAGCGAGGCTCTGTGAGTCCAAATTCTCATGTTAATTTTTCTTCCCTGGTGATGCTAGACATGTGGACAGAAACTGTGCTCATATACCGTGAAAGCTCAGGTATGTGTTAAAGATCAATGAGCTTTCCATTGCTGATAAACAGAGATAAACACGTGTAACATGCTTAGGCATATGGTCCTTTCACATTAGACTCATACTTTCTGTAGTGCTGAGGATCTTAAATGCAGCTTTGCTAATCTGGCTGTAATTACTCTGGCCATCTGGCAGGGGTATGATGAATTCTATCTAGTGTTCTTCTGGAGGAGGTTGAAGGCCTGGGACACCAGACATAGTCTAGTGGCATTCATTGAAGAAACTCGATAGTGTAAAGCATGATGTGTCAAGTGATTGTTAACTTATTCAGATTTATTAGACTATGTAAAAGAGAAACTATGGAGGAATAGCCTAGCATTCTTGAAGAATCATTAAGGGTCTTGTTTACTATTTTGTTTTCTTAGTTAATCCAGTGGAGGCTCTGCTAGATCTTAGATAATAGAAGAGATTTGAACTCTGTTATGTTTATGTTGTCATCTTACAGAAATGTGCAAAATGTTTTTTTTTTTTTCTCATCATTTAAAGGGAAGACAGTGTGTTGACAGGCACTTGCCCACCGGAGACAGGGATCCATCTCCTGGCCAATCAGGTCTTGAGTGTGTATCCCACACCAGCTGTAAAAGGGTCCTTGGAGGAAGCCATAAGAGGTGAGACTTGCCTACTGCCTGTGCTGCCTATGGGCACTCAGGCTGGCATGGATGCCCTGTGCCCACTGGGCCCTTGTGTATGACAAAAGGTTTCCTTTTGTCATCAGCTGGAAGAACAGAAGGTGTCTACAAGTTTTTGAAAAGGGTTGTCTTGTTTCCTTTCTTGTCACTGTGACAGAACACTCTAGGGGAGGAAATCGTTTCGTGGCTCCAGATTTCAGTCCATCCTGTCAAAGGGAAGTGTAGTAGCATGCATGCAGTGGGATCACGTGGTCGTGACTGCTCATGAAGCGGAAGACCAGGAGTCAGGGAAAACAGGACACAGCCAGGGCTCAGAGGCCTGCCCCAGTGACCTGCCTCAGCCAGCTGTGCTCCAACTCCTGAAGGCTCCACAGCCTCCTAAAACAGTGCCACCAGCCAGGAACAAACACTCAAAATGAGCCAGTGAAAGACATTTCAGATGGAAAACATAACAAGAGTTCTCTTAGAAAGGGACTCAAAATTGGTCTATCCAGAAAGCACATCTTGCTAATAGACCATAAGTATACTGGTAAGTTTGTTTTTATTGTGCAAATGAAACCTAAAGGGAAGAGAAGCGGTCAGCCCTCGTGGGTGACACCATGGGGCATTGGGTCCATCCCTGCTGCAGGAACTAGATCTGCAGATGCTCTAGTCCCTTTTAGTAAAATGAAGTATCATTTACATATAACATGGGCACATCTTCCTGTGCTCTTTAAATCATTTGTACATTACTTATAATTTCTGATATAAATTTATACAAATAGTTGTATTGTCTAAGGAATGACAAAAATAGTATGTACATGTTTGCTACAGACATGATTTTGTAACATTTTGATCCATAGTTGGTTGAGTCCTCAGCTGAGGAACCACGGATACAGAAGGCTGGCTGTCCTCGTGCTACTTTAGTACTGACTGTACTGAGTTTCTTTCTTGTCTTGTTTAAGGGCTACCTTCTCAGAGACTCCTTCTTCACTCCCCAGTTAAGGCTGTCCACCCCTTGCCACCACACACAGTGCAGCAGACCCCTTAACCCACCTTCTATGCTGGATGTGTCTTCATGGTGCTACCCACTGACCAACATCCCTTTTTTATAGATTTATTTATTTGCAAGAGGAGGGAAGGAGAGAATATGAACGGGAGTAGGCGCACCCGGCCTCTAGCCAGCAGCATTCTTATTTGTATGCTTTGTGTATTGCCTGTCTTCACCCATTATGATATCAACTCTACAAAGGCAGGGTTTTCTTCTCTCCTCCTAGATTATTCATTGCTGTACTTCTAGTGCTTGGAGTAGCGACCAACAGATAATAGGTGCTCAGGAGACATTTAATTTTATAAGCATCCATTTGGAGCACATACCTACCTCCACCCCACCCCCTACCCTGGGGGGTGCATAGCTGTTATATTAGTATAGAAAATTAGGTATGCCCAGATCCTTGTAGAAAGAAGATTGGACAGAAGAGAGCCAAAGGAAAAGAACAGGTACCAGCTTGTGACTTTTGGTGCCCATGAAGGTTACTCTCCCTTGAGAAACCAGACAAATGCAGATCTTCTAGCCAGAGGATGACAGGACTATGCTTCTCCTCCAATTCCAACCTTAGTTCTTCTTCTGACTTCCTCTAGGAATTATGCTCTCAAGTAGCACCTCCCATGTGCGTGGAACGTCCTAGCTCTCCACTCTCTCCACCAATTCCAGGTCTGTCCTTAGTTCTCAGCTCCAGCAGAGAGGGTCACAGAAGTAACCTTGTGAAGAGCTTTCCAGAGGGACCTTGTGCAATTATGGGATGCAAAGGGAGGCTGAGGAACATACCTCCCTCTGCTTCCTCACCGTGGACTGAATGTGAGCAGCTGCTTCAAGCTCCTGCTGCCACCATGCTCTCCCTGCCAGGAAGAGCTGTGACCTCCACCTGTAAGCCCTGAGGGCTTGTTAATCCTTGCTTCTGGTCAGGTATTTGGTCACAGAAAAAATAGATGTCGTTTTCTCTAGTCATAATCATGTCCCATTTTGTCTTCTGGATTTTTTTACTTAACTCTCTGCCATAGATACTTCATTGTTACCTAACCCTCATCAACATTTTGATGGTTTTAATTGTTTATCAAAGAATAATTTTCTTAGCTACCTTTCAGTTGCTATGTGTAACACTTCAAATTTGGAGTAGAGAAGTTGTCTATATCATGCATTAGGAAATATTCTCCCACATAGAGGAGTTTCTGTGTTTTATGCTTTTCCATGGGCTGCTCTCCTGGAAGTGTGATGAGTGAGTTACAGAACACACAACTATATATATATATATATATATATATATATATATGTATGAAAGTAAGTAAATGTATCTTTTTTATTGTCCATAATGAGTTACAATATTTAGTGGGCAAACAATGAGTTGTTATCCCCAATTCCCTGCTTCCCTCCCCTCCCCAATCCGCTGGATAACCTCCTCCATGGGTCGTCTGGATCAGTCCTTGTGACAGGATAGCCTAGTATTCAGCCAGGTTCTCCTGGCCATGCCTCTGGATAATCTCCCCCACCACGGCTCTCACAATCTTTCTGCCCCCTCTTCCACTCAGTTCCCTGAGTCGTAGTGGATGAGTATTAAGGCTGCTTTAAGGTTGTGAGTTTAGGGGTCTTTGTGTCGAAAATTGTTGGTTTCTGTCTCACTGGCTTATCCTGTGTTGATTTAATGGCTGTGGCTGTGGGTCCCTTGTTCATCCCATCATTCTCTGTGGGGTTCCATATGGATCCTCCACGGTATGACTGTGGTGGCTTCTCTCTTGCCAGAATTTCAGCTATCGGCCTACGGTCACTTGGTAGGGTTAGACGGGCCCCAGCTCTCTTGCTGCATCCTGAAAAATACAAACACAATCTCCATCGGAGAGTGAGATGAGTATAGGTTAACAAATATACACAATTCTGGATTACCTAGATTCTATTTTTAGTAGCCCCCCCGTCAATTGCTCCCATAGTGCATCTTGTCTTGGGAGCCCAAGAGTATGGGATCCGGTGCTTATCGCCCTGAATCCCAAGTTCCAGACAAGGGGTCCCCCTAAGTAAGTGGAAAATTGGCTGAATTTGAAAGCTGTTGATTGTCTCCCCCAGGCCCAGGCTCCTCCATTACACAAGTGCTCCTTTCTTGGTTCGCTGTTCTCTCCCAGTAGGAGGTGTGGTCAGCCTACTCATGGCCGCAGATTGTGTTTCGTGTCAATCATCTCTGTTTACTCCAGCTGTCGTTGATCAGTTTCCCCTGGCAACCTGTGCAGTGCCTTCCAGCACTACACTAACTGCCTTCTGGGGGCTGGATACCATTCCGGACGTTGAAGGGTTTCTCGATGCTGATCGATGCAGTCTGAGGTTTCTTCAGCAACAGGGTTTGGCCTCAGGCCTGGGGAGGGCACTCAAGAGCTTTGACAGAATTCTGTCTTGTTGTTGGAATCTCATGAGTCGCTTTGGTCAACAGCTCAGTGAGGGAAGGAGTGGTGGGAACGTAAATGTATCTTAATTATGAATAAGAACTGCCAGGATCCAGCATTCAATTAATATGTATTTTCTCTCCTTTACAGCAACATTTCTGGGCATATTAACAGCACATGTTTAAAATTCACAATGGATCACCTGCTGGGCACAGTTGGATCACACAACTCGAAAGCGTAAGATGGAAGCAAGAATGATTGTTAAAGCTGTAGCCAGAGTCCTGATATCCAAGGAGCTGATGCTGTCTTCTGATAAATGTGCCAGCCCTGCTGCAGATAGAGCAGTGAGCATGCTTGTCACAAGCACCCACTCATCTTCACACAGGCTCCATTGCCCCCAGCAGAGAACTGCCAGAACCAACGGCCTAGGTGACTTACACTGTTTTTCATCAAAAAATCTTCTCCTTTATGAAATACAGCACTACCCAGAAGACCCTCGTGGACTTGGGTGAGAGGACGGAGAAGGTGTGACCAGTGTGTCACGGAGCCGGTTGGTTCTGCAGCTCGTTTTATTTTCAGTGTCCCTGTGAGTTACTACCACTTACCCCAAGTGCCATCTTCTCTAGATTCGGCATTTTAAAGAATTCCCGCCCTTATTCATCACCCAAATGAAAATACCTGAGAAGCGCTTGCTTCTTCGCCTGAAGATTCACCAAAAAATTGATATGTTTGCTTTTGCATTTCACAGTCCTGTGAAGGAAAGGACAGCCAATAGGAACAATTTTCTTTCTGGATCTTTAGTTACAGACTAAATCTTAATCATAGGATACAGGGTCTCTCACCTGTAGCCAAAATATCTTTTTAGTGAGCATTAGAAAAAACTTGAAAATAAGAGGAAAATGTGTGCTTTATATTTCACTTAAATGTTCATGGGCACAAGTTTTATAAAGTATCCAGTTTGACCCTGAAAATCCATTGGTTTGTTTAATAAATGTGTTTTTTATTTTAGTGTGTGTGGAATTTGATTTTATGAGATTTTTATTTGAGAAGCTTAATAATTTCAGCATATTTTCATGTTACATTGTACAACTTCTTTGAGGATGCCAAAAACGATGGAATTAAACTAGAAATTGCCAGCTAAGTTTCAATGCTTATTATTACATGCAGGTGTTGATTCTTCTGCAGTTGCTTTGATTCTTGAAAAGGCCCTGCTGTATCTTGGGCTCTGGGTCCCCTGCTGCTGGAGCTGTTACTTTGATGAGGGTTTCTCTAGAGCCACACTTGGACCTCTGAGGTGCTCCAGACAGAGGCACAGGTGTGATCCCAAGAAGCAGTCTGTCTTGCTGGTCTCTTAGTCTCCTCCCACCAGGTCTGTTGTTAAACTACTTTTGTTTGTTTCTTTGCTTGGGCCAGTTCCATTACCTTAAAACTTTGTGCAAATGTCCAAAGTCTTTCCTAAGATGGGAATTTCCTTTTTAATAAATTATACTCTCCTTACGAAGCTTAACTCTCAGAGGCAAGGAGGGAAGGTTAGTAAGCAGGCCCCGCAGAATTCCATTTGCAGCGTCAAGTTAACAGGCCATGAAACAGCTTCGAGATTTTCAGAATGAAGGTACAGGAGGGCCGATGAGCAAGTGATGACTCAGGTCTCACTAGTGGTGGCAGAATTAGCAAGGCATGGCAGACATCCAATGTATGGTATGAGGTTCTGGCTTTAGTGGTTGAGTGAAGCTCACTGAACAGCAAGTAAAGCAACACTTAGAGGAATCGCTCTACACAGTGACAGTTCTTCCCGGAACATGAATGTGAGGTCTAGTAAGGACATCCTCGTGGAGGTAGCAAACGTTTGACTGAAATTCAGACCAGAGACTGGATGCAGTGATATCAGCAGTGGCAGGGGAATTCCAACATTAAGAGTAGTCTAAACCCATTGAGTCTCTACTGTAGCCCAGTGATTCAATTACACTGTATAATTCGGTCAGGCTCCTCATGGTACATGCTACCAACTCTCAGATATATGAAGTGTGTGGGCTCAACTTCAAGGCAGAGGGCACACATTGCTCATTGTTTACTGGCTGTTTGAATTGTGGGATGCTTTCTCCTTATTTCTAGCTTTTGAACAATTCAAAACTTTGGTACTACTGGATCTTTCTTTATCTAGTATGCAAAATAGCAACGAGCAGACTAGGTGAAGAAGTGTCTGCCCTTTTGCCTAGTATATGACCTTCTCTGCCAGTCTGCCTATTTCATTGAGGTGTTTTACCTGGTCTCTGTTAGGGTTCTAGTTCAACTCCTAAAAGAGAAGAGGTTCTAAATTGGATAATTCATTGTTCAGGGGCTGGAGGGAACCTGTTTAATGCATACACAGGGCCATACTCCACAGAGTTAGATCTGGTAGAATTGGCTGGGCTAGAATCTTGAACTGTACACTTTAAAACTGCCAGATAGATGTTTGCAGAGAGCTGATTATCCTGCATAGATACACTAGCTTGATGCAGTCACCCGTAGTGAACACACAAACAATAGAAACTCATACTTGATTGGCTCTCAAACCTGGCCACAGGTCTACATTTATTAAAATCATACATTTCATGATTCTGTCGTGAAGTCTCTAACTGCATATGCATAAGATAAGCCCAGAACTCCACACAGGCTGACACACACCGAAACTGGGGCAGCTCTTACCTTTATACAAGAAGCCCATCAAGGGCTTGATGCCGAGGGAAGGTCAAGAGAGAAAACTCAACATATGCTTCCTCATGCTGGGGTTTGAGAATTGCCTCCACTCTGAGGAATGAAGGAAGATTTTGCTGAGAAGATGGGTTCAGATGTTTCATTGATAAGTTAACTATGAAGTGATACAGGAATTGAGGGGTGTCTTGAGAGCTTTGAAGCCTTATCTGGACTCGGGTGGGTGATTTCCAAGGAGTTAAGGTGCCAGAGAACTCAGCATTAACACAAAACTTCTACTGAGTCAGTGGCCTGTGGATTCTTATCCTTATAGATTCAAAGAAGTGACATCCACAGACCAGAGAGTAACGTTTATAGGTTGTATTATAGAGAGAACGCAAGAGAAGGAAGGCACAGCTCTTGCCCAAGGAGGCAAGAGGGGGATACCAGAACCCCACTCTGAGGCTTGAGAGTGTGAGCCTGAGGCCATTGGGCCCCTGAAAGTAAAGGCAGGAAGTCCTAAATGTGCCCTTGTAATCTCCACTTTACTAGAGGTCAAAGAATGATCGGAACTTCTTATCTCTTGCCAAAAGGAGTTCCCTAGACCTGTTTTTCCATGAACACCCTGAGCCCCTCCCCTTTCCTAGAGTTTCAATTTGATCCTGACATTGTGGTTGGTTAAGCTCAGCCCCTAACCCTCTGGCCCTAACACACCAATCAGCCCTTACTGGCTCCCCTGAGCCTGAAGGTGAAGCCCACTACAATAAGGTTCTAAATAGACTCTTACCAGGGGCTGGCTCTCCCTTAGCTGCCCATTCATCACTCCTGGACTTCCAGGTCCCTGACCCCCTACTCTGGCTCTCCTGCTCCTGCCCTCCACATGGTGGGAGCTCTCTGCACTTCCATGGGAGCTCACACCACATGGGGCATCTGTTTCCCTTCCCTTGGTTATATACGTCAATAATTATCCTTTTCAGTCTTGTTTTATCCAATTCTTTGGTTAAACGCAGACACAAACTCAGGGTTAGTGGTTAAAGGAGTCTTTCCTGAACTCCAACTACCCTGTTATAAGCGCCTGGTGGTCAGTTTGTTTCGGATGCCAGGCGTCTGGGGTCAGGTTCTTGCTCTCCCAGGAAAGGAAGAGATCAGAATGGAGGTGATGTGGGAATTTTGGTGTTTAGGGGGGTCCCCCAGATTTATAAACCCTAAGTTCTGGGTTCTTTCCTAACCTTTAATTAAGAATAATAAAGACAGAACCAAGAAGGACAAATTATGAATTACTGGGTTTATTTGGGGAAAAATAACAATTTGTGGAGTTCATTTAAGGGAATTGGGACCTGGAAAGGAAGACTGGAACATTTTCATGTGGAAAAAATATTTCAAAAAAGTGGAAGTTAGGGAGAAACCAGGGCTTAGAAACTGAAGTTCAGAAGGGGCCGCGAACACACGGAAAGCTTTGAGGTAAGATTTAGACGGGCTGAGAACACGTGAACACGTAGGAAGTTTTGAGGAAGAGAGGGGCTGCGAACACATGGAAAGCCTTGAGGAAAGATTCAGAGGGGTTTTGAACCCGTGAGAGTGCCCACGTGGCAGATCCCGAGTGGAAATCCACACATGGTAAATTGAGGGACTATGAAACAGAGCTTGGATATTAGGATTAAAGAAGGGAACACACTTGGCTTTGGCTGAGTGCTTTCTCAAGGGGTGAAGGGGGGTGTAGGAGAGAGCCCACGTGGCAGATCCCGAGTGGGAATCCACACATGGTAAGTTAAAGAACATCACACAGAGCAGAGAGACAAGAATTAAAGAAACGTTAAAAGAGAGGGTTAGGTCTCCCCCACCTGGCAAGTGTCCCAGTGATGCTGGGAACTGAGACTCGTAGGGAAGTTCAGGCCACACCAACAGAGGACAAGAGGATCTCAGGAAATGGAGATCTCAAGAAAAAGGGGGGGAAGACTCAGGTCAGCCCATCTATCACCTTTTCAGTGTCTCAGGTAGATGGGAAATATCTGATTTGTTACTAGATCTGGAGGATGAATCATAGTCTTCCCATACCTGGTGGGGCTGGGTGACTGTGGACAGCAGGGGGCGTCGTAGATCACTGTCAGACACGAGTTCTAATCCAAGTTAGGAGTGTTCATTCTTGTGCCAAGATGAGATGTCAGGTGTTTGACATCTTCTGGTTTCCTCTAGGCCTCCATCCCTGCCTGAAACCTGCCTAACTTTCTCCTATTCTCTCTCAGAGGCATTAATTCACCTGCTCTGGTGAGAAAAGAAAACAACCAGATTCCCCCTTCTGATATTTCTGGCCTGTAGCAAATGAAAAGACTTAGATTTTTCCCCTACAGGCCCAAGGACAAATCTTGAGTTTAGTCAAAAGAAAGCCAACCACTTGGCAGGTTCTGTTACCCATAAGTGCCTCTGGAGTATGCCTAATTGGGAGTGGGTGGCCGCAGGAAGTGTGTAGGAGGAGAGCGGGGGCTAGGAGTGGTTTAGCAGCCCCCTAATTTTATCTAGATGCAGAAGGAAAGTGCTTTTGATGTAGGATTTGAGGTCCAGGGAGGGATTAAATTCTTTAAGAATGCAGGGGATTCCCACCTCTTGGGCCCAAAATTTGGAGTCTTAGCCACGTTAGTAGCAAAGAATTGAAAAAGAGACTTGGGAAGAGTAACTTATGAATTATGAAGCCTATTTTAGAGATCCAAGGGGATGGCTGACTGGGTAAGGGGGAGGGAGGTGGAATCTTCACTGAGAAATCTCCAGGGAAAAGCCTCCAGAGAAGGCATATTAGTGCGCTTACACACCACACACACACACACACACACACACACACACACACACACACACAGCCCAAGCCTAGAGATTTCCACCTTCACACTCACATAGGTGGTCAGAAAAAAACAAGAAATTTGATAGTGAAGGACTCAGGCTTAAACCCTGAGACAGAGATTCAGGCACCAGGAGAGTGGATGGCCGGAGAGGAGAGAGTTGGACACAGGTGCAGGCCTAGTGGTGAACCTAGTCAGGCTCAGGTGTGTAAGTAGGGGCCTGATTGGTTGGTGGACTAAAGGGACTGACCCAGGAGGGCCACCCAGGTGTGCTGAGCTGAGGAAAAAGCAGGAAGTTACTGCCAGGGAGTGTTGCCTGCAGCCATCTTGGATGGGACTGGATCAGATGCGTGTTGTAGTCCTGCCAGGGTGACATCCATGTTCTCCTTGGGCCTTTATCCCTGCCTATAAAAACCTATCTCTCTCCTCTTCCTCCTTCACTTTTAAACTTTGATTAAATTACTTTAAATGTATTGTTCAAAGGTGAATACTACTTATGCTATAAAATAACACTTGGCATTGACAAAAATCTCAAAGCCAGACGTGGAGGCTCCTGGCAGATTTCTGTCCGCATACCCCTCTCCCTTTTCCTTCTGTGACACTACCTGGTTCACAGAACGAGGAAGCAGGAAGCCCTGGATCACCCTGGTGAATCTGGTATCAAGAGCTGGTCACCATGGAAACATGACACCCCTGTGGAAGACAAAGAAACCCCTTATCTCTGTATTTTTCCAAGGTTGTTTTTACATACCGGAATAATTTTCCTTGGGGAGAAAATAAAGCCACAGGAAAACACTGATATGATTACATTAATTGCATAAGACCTTGTATGGGCTGAATTCCACTCCTCTGACTCCAATAAAGCTTTAAAAATTTTTTTTTTCTCAACACAAAGGTTGCTAGAAATCCGATTATAAAATGGTTCCACTGACTTGAGAGCTACTGAGTAAAACTTCAGAGTAACAGATTTCTAAGGTGCAGGAATCAACTTGTTTGAAAAATGGTCAGCTAAACTCCATATCTCAAGGAACCTCTATAAACAAATATTCTTTCCCCTTTATTTCTCAAATCGCCATAATGCTGTGCGAGGGGCTGGGAGTGGTGGTATTTTATAAAACAACAACTTCTTCCATTCACCTGACTTAGGCCATTTTCAGTGTCCCTCAAAATAATAACTAATTTTAAAAATTTTATGGCTTACGACTCATAAAACTATGTCATTTTAACTGCCAAGAGCAATCCTCTTTGTAGATTGTTTTCCCCAAAGAGTAAAGTAGAACTCCGTTTTGAACTAGAAACTATTGAAAGGCAGTCAGTCCCATACCGTGTGTGTATCAGGGTAGTTATGCAGCTTCAAGAACAGATTAAGGAAAGCTTGAGACGCCTACTGTAGCTCTCAAGCTGTGGCTTTCTACTTGTGCACAAAACATTAATTAATTAAGATGGGGAAACTAGAGGGATTACTTATTTTAAAAAAACATATTTTAGAATTTATTTACTATATTCAAAAAGGCTAATGTGAAGTACTGATTTTATCTCCTAATGGAGCACTATATCCTTTAGTAACGTAGTGATTCCTAGCAAAAAAATTAATAATAGTAACATACTCAGTAATGTTGTTTTCCCATTGCAAAAGGAGGTTGTCTTTCACAGGGCCAGTGAGTCAGAAGCTGGGCAATAATGTCCTTAAGCTTTGGATAGAGTTAAGGGAAGAGGAGGGCAGGAAGATATCAGATAAACTGTTTCATTGCATTTTAAAAAAAATTTTCCCCTAGAAGCAAAAAAAAAAAAAAAAGTAATATTGGGGGAAAATATATGTGCATACCAACTTGGCATATAAGGCACCTTTTAAAGGGTTGCTCCTAATCTAGTACCACTGGGAAACGACGGCAAGACTGAGCTCAAAATACTCCCTGGCTTGGGATATGTGAGAAGAATTGAAAATGGGGAAGGGAATTCCTTTCTTCACCATCACTGCCCTCATCCTGGGAAGCAAGAGCTCTGAGGTTCAATATAAATATTATTTCTGGCCATAAGACCTCCCAGCTCCTCTTAAGAAATGTAGGCCCAGAATTTGACTGGCAGAGAATATGTTTATACTAAGCATTACTATCAATTCTTCCTAAGATGGAAAACCTTCAACAAAGGTTGCCCTGAATGTTGTTCCCCAGGGTGGGATTGTATCAGCAAAGGGTATTTAGAGGGAGATCATGTTAAGGGATTTGCACTTACAGCCTTGGCCCTGGTCCAGCCATGGCTGGGAAAACACTCCCAATTCTCCCCCGCCCCCAACCCCAACCTGATGGTGTGCGTTCTCATGGAGGCACACCTGTCTGCTGGCCTTGCTTGGCTCAGGTGAATGCTAAGGTGCTTATAGAAATTAGCCCTAGAATGAAAGGAAGATGCTTTGCCAACAGGATTTTATCACAGATTAAAATACATTAGAGAAATTGGGTTAAAATGTTAAATCTCAACCACCAGAATTGGCTTTGAGCCATTTGGGTATTTCCTACAAATGCTAATGAATGTTCAAAAAGACTCATCAGATCCCACTGGCAAAGCTTCCAGCGGAAAAATGTTTCTAACTGTCTGCACTTGGATATTATTCTTTCATTTAACAACAGGGCAGAACAGTGCAAATGCTTAACCCTAGGCCAAGGCTCCACCTCTCCCAACATGTCCCTGATACCCTTCTTCCTGACCAAGACCTTATCTTTGTAATGAGTAAGGTTTTGCCTCTATAACTAATAACTGATGCTTGTCCAAATGTCACTTGACCTCTGTGCATCTATGGGCCAAGGACGTTAGCATGTAGGCAAGCTCGCTAGATGTCTTGGAAAGAGCAAGAGATTAGAAGTCACAGTGGTGTGTTCTAACTCTCACTATGTATTTATTGGGTAACTTATTTACTGCTTTTCATCTGTTTCCTCTTCTATAAATGGGGCTAATCGAATTCATTTCCTTACTCGGATTCTGAGGCTGAATCTTCTCAGCATACAGTATCGGTCGTCATGAACTCTCCTGGAGCCTGTCCATCCCTGAGAGGAGAAAAATAGCATGGTTCATGACATCATTCTGTGCTTCTCAAGTCTGCAGGATTCTAAGCAGTGAGGGTGTTGGGGTTCTTAGGAGCTGATAGGATTCTACCCTCCTCTCCCTCAAGGATTGAACTAGCCACCTCCCTGATACCATGAATGATAGGAAAGTCATGACAGACACATTAACGAAGTGACTTTTGGAAGAAACTAAAAAGAACAATGACTAGGAAAAGGAGAATTCCAGATAAAGGCTCAGGGACTGCAAAGGCTAAATGAGTGGCAGAACCCCTGGATATTTAATGAGCCACAGGGGTCTCATCAGACTAACAGAGAGCTGGATGTGAAATGGGGTGAGCTGGGAGTTAGAATTTAGATAATGCCCAGCAAAAATTGCAGTGTGCCCCCAAATTTAAAGAGTACACAAGTTCTTGTCTAAAAAGTTAAAGAATTAAAATCATAGACAACAAGATAGTAAGGTATAGTGGGAGACTTTATTATTTAAGGGGACATGGGGAGTTACAGAGTTCTCCAGCCACCAGTGTGGGGAGAAAAAACGTGGAGGGTTTAACAGAACTTATGTTGTTTAGCTAAACAAGCAGAAGAAGAAAAGATAACAGAGGGCTCCCATCATGAGGAGAGGTTCATGAGGGAAAAAAACCTGGAGCCTTCCTCCATCCCATTAGCTGGGGTGGGGTAGGCCTTACCTTCCTAAGGCCAGAAGATCCAGAGGTCCTTCTGCTGGCCTGGCATGTGGGGGAGAGAGGGCTAAGAGAAAGGTCCTTGGGAATTAAAGTTCCCTCAGGTGAGTCAGAGAGGCAGCTAATTGGTTCATACCTGACCAATCAGTTTTAGCCCCTAGGTTGTAGCTCTAGCTAGACACCTCCCACTCAAGGGAAGGGTGTTTCTGGAGCTGCCTGACCGTCACAATCCCCCCTCTGAAGAAATAACCCTAACTGCTGTTAGGGTATTGGGTATGGAATTGAAAAGAAAAAAAAAAAAAGCACCAGAAACAAGTAAGAAAAAGAAAAAAAAAATCACCAGAAAGAAGTACATACATGTTTAAGAAACAAGAGTTAACAACACCGTTTTCATCCTGTAAGGTGCAAGGCAAAGCCCTGACTGGGGAGGGGTTAAGGAGGAGCTTGGCAACATTGTGTGGGGGGGGACGTTCTCACTCCTAAACTCTCACATTGAGACATAGGGAGCTAGACAATGTCAAACCCCGCCCCATCAGAACTCTGGACTTGGGCTTTCTGCCTGGTAGAAGACCCCACAAGCACGTGATGTGCATCATAAGATCTGACTATTGGCTGAACATAGACGATCAGAACACCTGACGTGGTGCTTTGGTCATGGTGGTGAAAACAATGCTGTTTGTGGGCTTGAGAAAACAGATGTAAGCCTGATTGGAGGGGTGGAAGAGAGGATGAGTGGAGAATATACATCAATAACGAGAGTTAGCAACTTTTATTTGGACTTTGATACAAAGTGGGTAGGGTGTTGAGAAATGCAGACATTGCTGGGGTCCGGCATGCAGAGTTTGAATAAGGTGTTTTTAAGAAATGGTGAATTTCAGCATACCTGGCTGCTTTGGGGGAATTAGCTCATGAAAAAGGAAATTCTTAGAAGGCAGAGTGCAGTTGCTGGTGCCACGCACATTCTTGAGTGCTAGGGGCCGGGGAGAGCAGGCCAGTGCAGCAGTCTGTCGCTGGGAGCAGTGAGCACAGGTTCAGATGCAGGACTCATAACAGGATGGTGGGAGCTGAAATGGCTCTGGGAGAGAGAAGAAAATCTGAACTCATTTTCTAGGACCAGGAAGAATAAACTATGGGACTGTGGCATGTCTGACCAGCACAACGGTTCCCTTGAAGTTCTAGGTGTGAGTCTGAGACAGTTTCAGGCAAGTTCACAGATTCCAGGCCCCCTGAGTGGGAGGTGTTTCTGACTTGAGCTCAAACCTAGGTGCTAAAACTGATTGGCCAGGTATGGACCAAATAGCTGTCTCTCTGACTTACCTGGTGGAGGTCTTACAAAGTCACTGAAACAAAGTCCAGCCTCTCTTCCCACCATATGGCTTCCTAGGAGAAGGACTTCTAAATTTCCAGGCCTTAGGAAGGTAAGGCCTTTCCTCACCAGAGCCTAATGGCTGGGGTTGGGGGGGGCTCAAGATTTTTCCCACATGAACCTTTTTCCTCATGATGGGAGCCCTCTGTTATCTTTCCTTCTTTTGCTTGTTTGGCTGAACAACATAGATTGTGTTAAATCCTCTCCCATGTGTTCTCTCCATACTGGTGGCTGGAGATGTCTGTAACTTCCCACGATACCTTATCCTCTGGTGGTCTATAATTTTAATCCGTTAACTTTACAGACAAGAATTTAGGTACTCCTTAAATTCTGAGGTGCATTGGGAGTAGCTGGGTATTAGCTAAATTCTAATCTCCAGCTCTGCCATTACAAGTCTAAAGTGAGAATGCACAGAGAATTTGCATGTATTCTCCAGGGTGATTTGGCTGTTTGACCTGTGGGGTTATGAGACAGAAATTTCAGTGGGCTTTCACCAAGCCCTTTTGTCAGGGAGGACAGAGGGCACCTAAGGGAGTCAAGGAGGAGGGCCAGAGAACCATGGTCACAAAGAAGTCCGGGGAAGACAGGCTTCACATAAAGAGGGAGGCAGGGAAAGGGATGTGCACTCGCAGGAGGGGTGAGAGCTGGAAAGCAGACACTAAGCCGATGGAGGACTCAGCACATGTGGTTAAAAATGCTTGATGGGAGCCTGGATAGCTCAGTTGGTAGAGCATCCGACGTTTGGAGCAGTTAAGGCGCTTGCCTGCAAAACCTACTGACCCAAGTTTGATTCCCCAGTACCCACATGAAGCCAGATGCACAAAGGGGAGCTTGTATTTGCAGTGAGCACAGGCCCTGACATACCATTCTCTCTCTCTCTCCTTGCAAGTAAATATATAAAATGTTAAAAAACTAAAAAGAGTTGGCATCAAAGTAGATAGCGCTATGACGGGATGGGGAAGTGCCAAGGGAAAGCCTACTTGAATGGGGGGGGGGGTTGGGAGTGTTCTTGCTCCTCTGGGGAAAAGGGAAGTGTGCTCATGCAAAGTTATGGAGAGAACATATCAACTCATATGTGTAAGACCTCAGCACTCGAGGTTCCCATGCATGTGAATAGTCCAGATGACAAGTACATGAGGCATGGGCTCATTTTAGTGGCTTTGATAGAATTCTTTATAATTAGAATGGAATAATTAAATGGAAGAAGCTTCTTGCCCAACTACATGACCCAAACAGATCACATTGGAGTGTAATGCGCGCACAGAGAGGAAGGGTTCCAGAGAGGAAGAGGACTCTAAGGAAGGCTGTAAGAGCAGTCAGTCTTTACAAAAGAAACCATTTCCAGGGTCTTCCTGTGGTAATAAATCTCCATTTTCACAATAGAAGGAGAGGAAGGGGACCCTAATTAATTATTTGCTGATCACTAATCTGTCTATAATCAATAGCCCAAGTAGGACTCTAGTGGTTATAAGACCAGGAAACATAGAAAGAGACTCAGATTAATGTAGCCTCAGATACAGAGTTCAGAACTGTGGGTAAGTATGAAATACTTGAAGTGCCGGGAAGGAAGAGTCCTTAGGAACAGTCCTTAGGCTGATGGAGTTCGACTGATCCAGACGGGCCCTCCTCTTGAGTCAAATCAGAAGCACTTCTTAAGCTGGTGGAGATGAAGTGACCATTTCAAGTCTGCCAGGGAAAAGCAGAACAATCCAGAAATGTCTGCGGGGCCACTGCCTGGCCACATGAAAGACAACACTAGGAATAACGTGGCATTTCATTTAATAACAAAATCAATTCCTGATATGCCATAAATTTAGAGAATTAACAAAACTAAAGTCCTTAAAGCAGATGTGCATGTTATAAATATAAAGTGGAGGCTTTTGAAGAATAACAATGAAACCTAGGTCCATATGATTAAATACCCTCCTACATACACACATATTTTCAATAAATGACTGACAAATAGCTTGTTTCCCTAACATGCAAAGAACTCTTCAAATCCATAAGGAAAAGAGAAGCATCCAAAGAGAAAAATGGGCAGAGGGCACAGCAGCATAAGAAAATTAAATGTTGTTAACAATAATATTTCCGTCAAGGAAAACAATGAGCCGTTGTTCTTTGACCTCTTTGACTAAGATTATTAACTAACAGCATCTTTATGGTGGCAGACTATCACATGTAAATGGGAATTTACATTTACATCAGGAGCCTGGCAGCCTCCATCAAGACTTTAAATTCATGTATCCTTAATTCCTCTTTTTTCATATCTAGGAATTCATTATACGTTCAGGACCTCCTCCTCCTCCAGAGATGACAGAAGGAGCACAAAGACAGCCATTATTTTCCCCCTCCCCATCACAACACAGCCTTCCCACCACCATCAGCTGAGAGCAATCCCCAAAGGGGCTGTAAATAGAATGATCAGCTCAAAAGCCAGGGCAACTGGCATCACTCTCTCCTCCTGCCTGTTTAATTCGCTCCTCACCGGAAGCCAAGGTTTCTCATATCACTGCCCCACCACTACAGTTCTGGAAATCTCTTATTTGGACCCAGTCTTCCATCTGCCCTGATCCAAACACTTCCTCTGTAATTCAGTTGTCTATAGAAGAAGAAAAAAAACTTTCTACCCTGCTCTGCTCCAGGCCCACTCTCTCTTCTTCTCTCATTCCCTCTTGACCACAAGAACATTCCTCCAGCAGCTTCCCTTCCCACTCCTGAGTACTGGGCCCTTCTTTATGAAGAAATTCCATAGAGCAATACCCAACCCCTGAGTACTGGGTACTTCTTTATGAAGAAATAGAGCAATCAATACTTATCAACATGTGTTTAATATGTCCCTAAAATAAATAAATAAATAGAGAAATAAATAAATACATGCTTACACTCTCCCCTTAAGTTTACAAAAGAACAACAACAAACAACAAACCTTTTGATTCCACCCAGCTTTCTTTCAGTTACTACAGGTTCCTTATTCTCCTTTTGAACAAACTCTTTGAAAGGGTTGTCTTATCCTGGTTTTCTTTGCTTCCTATTCTCCCATTTGTGATGGATTATAATTAACCTGCTGGGGGGGGGGTGCACATATCCCTGGCATACCACTTCACTCAAGGAGATATCAGAAAGGGAATACACTGTGTACCAACCCCCAGGACAAGAGCTAGAACACAGTTCACAGCCAGGAAACCTTCTCTCACTCCTCCCCAACATAATGGCTCATTCCCTTTAACATACATATTATTTTGCCTGTTTCTGAAAAATTATCTTGGAATGCCACCGTCTTTCTTCGTATATATTTCCTTTTGCCCATGATTAGGTTTGTGAGATTCATCCAAGTTGGTGTGCATGGCAGGGTCCCCAGGAACTTAGGGCCTAAGTGATTGTGGGAACATTTCCATTTTTCTTGAGTGAAATGAAGACTAGGAGGGTTTGAACACAGGAATGACTGGAAGCATCTTTCACCCCAGGGTTAACTGAGAAGAGACTAAGTTGAGGGTGAGGTTGGAGATGAAAGCCCAGAGGCTGTTTGCAGCAGACCAATCATAGTATTCACTTCTCTGGTTTTAAAAAGAAAAGCATTTTAGGTCAGTCCCTCAGCGGAACTAAATCAAAGCAATAATAAACCAAACTCAGGGTTGGAGCTTCAAGAATTAGGTCAGCTATCACAATTTAAGCCCAGAAAAATAATTAACACCTTCACAAAAAATAGCCTTTGAAAACAATTGTCCATTTTGAAATTTAAAATAGGATAATGTGCAGCTGAGAAGAACTTGAAGCTTCAATATTCTGAAACTGTGGTCCTTAAAATGAATACTTTATCAAACACAGAAAGCACAGGAAAAACCAACATTCCAGAGTCATTTCAGTACCAGTGGCAAGGACAGGTTACTAATCCTGGGCCAAAGCTGATTGATCAACAAAGTGACAACCATGGGTTGCCTGGAGATAAATTACTGGAAATGTGGTAACGCAATGCAGCTATGGGGCTTTGCATTACTGTTTATATCTGTGCTTGTGATTCTTAACAATTGACGCTTCACAAAGACGTGCTTCTTTGGTGGTGAGTGTTTTTACATAACTTGGATAAAATCAAAGTCTGCTTTTCATCTAGGACTCCACATTTTTTTTCTTGGTGCTGAGAATTCACAACTTTCGAAATGGAAGTTTTAACATTTTTTGCTTAGACCCATATATTTGGATCTGTGTGGTTTTCATAGAAGCCTGGACCAAACAATGGGATTGGACATTGATAGATTTTAACCCTAGTAGTGTAGCAAATATGCCATATACTCTTTGATCCAATTTTGTAATTGTCTAGGGAGCAAATAAGTATCTTTGTGAGAAAGCCTGAATGCCTCTTAGGATATCAGTATCAAAAGATTAATCTGTTCAATTATGTTTCTTGGGGAGTCATAAAACATATCTACTCACCCCACACAGGACACTGAGAAGCCAAAGAAGTGATTCCATCCAAGCCTAGCTTTGTGAGCTAGTAAGTTTTCTGAGGTTACTTCTAGAACCTCAGAGACAGCTACATCACTGAAGAGCTTTGCCCAACATGGGGCTGACTCACGAAAGGCACACAACTGGAGTTCCAAACCCCAGTCAACCTTCTGTCTCCAACTCACTCTAACAAAACCACAGGAAGCTGGGGGAGGGGGCTCACATGAGTGGTGGTTGGAATCTCAGGTGAGATGTCATGACCATCGTCCCATCTATGAGGGAATGCAGATAGGCTTGTTCTCAAGAAAGTTCATGTTCACAAGCTCCTCGCTGCCCTGATTCAAGACTGCAGAGGTCAGTTGTCCCCAGAGAATAGAGATCCACTACACTCTCAAATATGATGTCACGAATTTGTCACCTAAAGATCTGTTGCTAATGTTTTTACCTGGGTATCGTATCACCTCATATAGCCTTAAAAAATGTTCCCTGTTGGAGAAAATTTTGTGTGTTTGTAGCTTTTTTTTTTTGAGACAAAGTCTCATCCTAGCCCTGGCTAACTAACTCTGTAGCTCCAGACTGGCCGTGTGATATGGGGATTCAAGTTTAAGATTGAGAGCATGGGGTTGTTTCTTAGCTCTTGGGTGGACAAGAGCTCAGTAGTTAGGGTGCTTGAAGCTCACGACCACACAGAACTTCAAGTAAAACAGTGGCCTCTGGCTTCTTCTAAATTTGATGAATGATATTCCCAGATCAATAGAGGCTGAAGTTTAGAAAGATTTTATTGTAGAGTTTACAGAGGTAGAGCTTAAGAAAAGGGAAGAAAACAGAGTTTCTACTATGAGGCAGGAGGGGGTTCTCAGAAATAGGAAATCCCATCTAGAGACCCTGATTGGGGTCTTTTATGAGGGATTCCTGGTGGGAGCTGAACTGGTTAGTCTAGCCTCCATGCCAACTCCTGGCCACCCTTCTACTTCAGCCTCCCAAGTGCCAGGACTATAGGTGTGAGCCACCACATCTTGATGGGAACAAATGAAGCCAAAAACTTTGGAGTCCCACAAACCTCAGTTGCAGTCCAATCTGCATCATGTACTAGTGGGTGGCCATGAGCAGGTTTTCTTACTGCCTCCTACCTCAGTTTCTAAGCTATTAAATGAGGAATTAGTAGAATCTACCTGACAAAGTTGTGGGCAAATTAGAGAATGGGCCAGGGATTCAGCAACATCCATAGGTGTTAGCTTTAGTTATAGGAACTGCTGATAATGGTGTCCTTACGGTATCTGAGTCTGATGGGAGCAAAGAAGTTTTGCACCAATAGGTTCCTCCCCATGAATTTCAGGTGAATAGCTGCCGGGCCTCATCCTCAGCCTCCCCCCTACCCCCCATTTGTTTGACTTCCTGCCTGCTCCAGGCAGAAATCAATATTTTGTGATGATAGCAATTGCTTCTGAGTGTGCGTTGAGGCAGGATCTGGAGAAAAAGAAGGAAGTAGGGTGACCACAGGAAAAAAGTAATGGCAGATTTTTAAACTCAGCACCCCAGGGGTAGGAACGGCTAGTACTGTTTCTGTCTCTTTACATCTGGAATTCTTACAAGATTGTAAGCTTTGCAAAGCCAGAAAAGAAGCTCTCTGCAGTGTCGGTTTTAGATAGCTAATCCAGCACTTTTCTGTCAACTCCTAAAAACAGGTGTCACTCACTGGGGTGGCTGTACTCCTGGGGATGCCAAGAGTCTTTGAAATTCCCAGCACACAAACACAATTCCCACCATATTCTTTTTTTAGAATGCAAAGGATTCCTCTCTCTCCCCCACCACTATCTCTTGCTCCCTCCCTCTCTTCTCTCCATCTCTTTCTCTTCATATCTCTCTCCATCTCTACTCCTCTCTCTCTCTCTCTTTCTCTCTCTCTCTCTCTCTGTCAATACATGGGATTGGGCCTAGGGGCCTTGCATATGCTAGGCAAGCTGTCTGTCACTGAGCTATATCGCTAGCCTGATAATACAAAGGAAAGAGATGATGATATAGAGACACATTTTTGCTTGATCCAATTCACTTTTGAAAAATAAAAATAATTTATATATTTATCTTTATCTCCTGAAACAAGTTCCTTTGGACATCTTATACACTGTTCACCTTAACTGTATCACTGAGTACCTTTCTGGTGTGGTATGTCAGGAGATGAAAGGAGGACTGTGTAAGGAAGTTTATCGTGATCCTCAGCAGGTGCTCTGGGCCTCTGATTTTAATTTGGCCTCTTTGCAGGAGCAGAGGTTTCTTGCCTAAAGGGCCTTCCAGGTCTTTTTCTGTGGCAGGTCAGGACCTGCATAGAAAATAAGACTTAATTGCTCAAGCCAATTCAGTGATTCTCATGTCTGGCATACAAGATTAAAAAAAAATAGACTCAACTTCTGAAAATAATGTTTGACCTTTTTTCCCTGCATAAGGGGAATATTATTACAGAATAATATGAAAAGGAAGAGTTGTAGAGGTGGCCATGGAATTTAGGGCCAATTAAAATAATGTGTAGAAAATCACTGGGTTCAAGGAGGCTATGGGATAAAGCAAGATGACAGCTTTCTTCTCGTTATTTCTTCTACCATTCCTTCCCAGCCCTCTTAGTAAATGGCAAGTTCATGTTCCCAAACCAGAAAACTTGACTCCTCTTTTCTTCTCACAGTGTCCATGTGATTTATCAGCAACTCTTGCCTTTTCATTACAAATGCTTTCAGAACCTGGTCATTCCCTCCCCCGTCTTGGCCATGGGTCAAGCCACCAACATTTCCCAATCGTCTCATTGTTAACAACCTCTTAACTAGTTTTCCTTATACTACAATTGCTCCTCTGCCGTGTGCTTTTTTTCCCACATGAGCCAGAACAGACCCTTTAATGTTTAAATCTGATTATGTCATTCCTTTTTTCTTCTTCCCTGAGACAGGGTCTCTAGCCAAGGCTGTTCCATACCTCCCTATATAGCCGTCTGTGTAGCCATGGATGACTTTGAACTTCTGGTCTTCCTGTCTCCACCTCCAAAATGCTAGGATTATAGATATGCACCACCACACTAGAT
Organism: Zapus hudsonius; assembly: GCA_004024765.1. Classification (NCBI taxonomy): domain Eukaryota; kingdom Metazoa; phylum Chordata; class Mammalia; order Rodentia; family Dipodidae; genus Zapus; species Zapus hudsonius. Next base: position 54,795 of record PVHP010003823.1, read on the forward strand.
TTATGTGGTGCTGGGGAATTGAACTAAGCAAACACTCAACCCACTGAGCTATATTTCCGGCCCCTGATTATATCATGTCTTTGCAAACCTGCAATGGCCTGTCATTCAGTTAAAATCAAAATCTCTACCTGTCATGGTTTGACATAGGTGTCCCCGACAAACAAATGAATGTGTTCTGAATGATCGATCCATAGCTGATGGCAGTTTGGGTATTAGAACCTCATTAGAGCTGTGTTGTTGGGGGAGGGCTTATGGGGATTATAAAGCAGCTTCCCCTGCCAATGTTTGGCACACCTTCCTGCTGCTGTTTGCAGTGCTGTGGTGGAGATGATGTCCACCCTCTGCTCCTGCCATCATTTTCCCTGCCATGATGGAGTCTCCCCTCGAGTCCATAGCCAAATAAACCCATTCCTCAACAAGCTGCTTTTGCTTGGGTTCTTTCTGAGCAGCAACAGAGAAAGTTGACTGCAACACTACCATAAGACGATGAGACCTTTTATGATCTTGATCCTTGCATCCAGTCTAACAACATTTCTAATAACTCTTTGCCTCTCTCTGAGTGTTTCTTGAACCAGACTAAGGCCATTTGCATTTGCAGTTCTCTCTGCATTAACTCCCCTCAGCCCCTAGGTACTGGCTTGGCTAACATTTCTTTCTCTTTATATTTCCTTTCTTTTCTTTTCTTCCTTCCTTCCTTCCTTTTTCTGCCATCATTCTCTGCCCTTTCTTGTTTCTTGTCCGGAGCCCCTTTTCATTCCAGAGCTTGCGTGCTTCTCATGATCTCTGAGATTCCTGGGTCTCTTGTTCCCCTCTAGTTTGGGGTTACAGACATGGGTGGCCACAGCCACCTGTTTATGTGGCTTCAAACTGGACTATCTCTCAGTCTCCCTAGGTTCTATTGCTTTCACAGGAAGCTCACTTAACCAGAAGGTGCACTTACTCACTGGGTCATCTCTCCAGTCCTTGGCTAACATTTCATTCAGGACGGTGCTCAAAGGATTCATGAGCACAGAGACCTCACATTCTGTACCATTACCTTGATGGTAAGCACAGGCTTCCTTCCTGCTGTCAACACCTATGAGCACCCTGGCAATGCCAAAGTGTAGCATTTCTTGAAAGCCTGTTTGTCTCAGAGATTTGTTAAGATCAGTTCTTTTATTCAGGTTCCTTAGCACATGGTTGCTTTTCTATTATGAGACACGTATTTTATTTTAAAGAGCTGGTCACTGGGAGACTTTGCGACTGGAAATCTGTTGTTTACCATGGGTATTTGTCTTTGTAACTATTGCTTCTCACACAAGCACTGTTTGCATTTTGTTCACCCTTAGACTCAGGGACCCTTAATTATTGAAAATTTCCCAGAGAAGCACAAAATCAAGCCAATTGTATTGATGTGTCAGGAAAATGCAGACTACCAAACCCCAATGACTTGGAGTGTGTAATGCACACACCCCACCACCTCTTCAAAGCATAGGTAGGGGTGATGTAAGAGAGAGCCAGGGAAGTCATTCACGTATCTTGACAACTTCAACCCCAAAGCCATTTATTTATGAGGCTAGGGTGTTTTATATTCACCAATTCAATCATGTGGTGGAAACCATGCTCCCTGTGAATTCCAGCATGGACATTCTTATCCTGGCATTATGTTCACTTGCCTCTCAAGAGGGCTGAGCAGCTGTCGTGGGGTCTGCTAAGCCCAGCTCTGAGAAAGAAGCAGCCCTGAAGAGACTCGGGTGGGGTTGGAGTGAGGGCAGAGGGCCATTTCTATTTGAGGACCTGAGAAAGGCGGTGCCCCAGGTCATTAGAGCCTCCCCTCCCACTGCGCACCCACACCTGCCTCCAGGGCTGCGCAGGGACCCAGGCTGCACCTGTCACCAGCTGCTCCCTCCCGCGGTGTGCGCAGGGCAGGGTGCAGAGTAGGACCTCTGCCCTGGCGCCTGACAGCTGGGCTTCTCCCCCACCCCTGGCCTCCCAGGTCCCTCTTAGGAGTCACCATTCATGTGGGCAAAGCCTGACCCAGCTTTGCCCGAAGTCCACAGGGGAAATTGCAGTCCAAGACAGCTTTTCATCTAGGAAGCTGAGGGGCTTCAAGGGATCGGTTCTACTCCTGTCCCCAGAGCTGGGGACATGTCACCGCTCAGCAAAAGCACTATTCCCAGAGAAGAGCTATTGCTTTCTCCTCCACTGTCACGTGGTTGTCTTTTGGGATTTTTCCCCCTTCCTCTCCTGAAAGATAATGGTAATATGACCAGAATGGCTGGGAACAGCGAGAGGAGAGACACACTCACGCGAGTTAGCAAGAACAGGCTGCAGGGGTTTGACACTTAGCTTTGTATTATTGATTTATTTACCTAGTAATTTAGTTCTTATTTGTGTGTGTGTGTGTGTGTGTGTGTGTGTGTGTGTGTGTGTGTGTGAGAGAGAGAGAGAGAGAGAGAGAGAGAGAGAGAGAGAGAGAGAGAGAGAGAGAGCACATTCCAGGGCTTCTGGCCACTGCTAACGTAAATCTAGTCATAAGCACCATTTTCTTTATCTGGCTTTATGTAGGCACTGGGGAATTGAACCAGGACCAGGCCAATGGCTTTGCAAAAAGGCTACTTTAAGCACTGAGCCATCTCCCCAGTCCAAGCTAAGACTTTTAGTTTTCTAAACTTATATGTGACTCCAAAAATTCAGGCAGTTTCTTAGGCCACTTTCAGTAGCAAGTCCATCTCTGTTGCCCTGTGGTAATGACCTGCTTCATGTAGGGAAGAATAAATTTTGATGGAGTTTCTGGATGCTGGTTTTGTTAACCTTCCTGCCATCGTGATCAGGCATTGGATTGGGGTACCCTAGATGAGTCCAGCTCGTGAGGAGGAGGAAGCTACAGTCACCACGGAAGTGCCTTTAGCTGGCTTGAGCCCGACCTTCTCCTGAGTTTTGTTCTTTTCTTCACAGGTGTGGTTCCTGAAGTTGACAATCACCCTGCAGGAGCCACAGGGAGGTTCAGATGACTCACTTTCCCATCTGCTTTCCAGAATAGCCTCCGTCTTTTCCATCTTCCCTCTTTAGATCATTTCATTAACCCCGGAGCCTGGCCTGGGTCCTCTTCCATCAGACAGGAGGTCTGAATTCCTTTCAAAGCTGTTCCTAGGCAGTGGTTCTGGAGGCTCCAGAGAAAAATCTGTGTATCCAATGCACGGTGCTATGTTGTTGCCTTGGGAATCATGTGTGTCATATTTCACCATATCTCTTGCATCTCTTTACTCTCTTGACCTAATGGAAAAAGTATGGAGCTTAAGAAGCAGATACTTGACTTTGAGTCCCACCTCTATCAGAAACAAAAGTGGCCACTGTGGGGACAGACACTCTTGATAAGATCCTTGGTATTAGGTGGCGACTATAAGAGTGGCAAAGGAATAGGGTTCCATATGACAAAGGATTCGTTGGCTTTTACTCCATGGTTTCTGTGTGTGTGTGTGTGTGTGTGTGTGTGTGTGTGTGTGTGTGTGTGTGTGTGCATGCATGTGTGTTTGAATGCAGAGTGTGGCAGTTTAGGAACATGACTGTGAGGAGTCATACTTCTGCTTAAAGCCAGTCTTAATTACCTATAGACTCTGTGACCACGAATAAGTGACTTTAATTGTTTTCACTCCCATCACCATCATCTATAAAATGTAAAGAATAAGATCTGTGCTTTACAATGATGAAACATCATATGGGATGATGTGTGTTAAGCATGTGTAACAGACAGTTCTTGACATATGATAAGGAATGGTAGCTATTTTGGTTATGAGGGTTATTTTTGCTATCAGTGGAAAAAACATTACTGGCCTGTAGCTTGCTGGTCTGAATAGTGGAAAATTTAGATTTTTAATCTCCTTCCCTTTGCTATCCACATTGAAATTTTCACCTTTAGAAAAGAAGAGTATTGTCAGACTTAATTCCACCAGTGTTCAGAAAATGTATTTTTTAATAGTTTGAAAATAGATAAATATCTGCGGTAAGTACTTCTCGTCCCAGCCATGGATATTATTCTGTTTGGCCATTGATTCTTGAATTCAACCAAGAATTAATTTCCCAGAAAAATCACAGAAGAATGAATGCTCAAAGATTGATATTCTAAGAGGAATTATTTTTCATGTGTGCATAATAAACCTGGTATAAGTATTCTAAAAAACATGAATAAATGAAACTCACTTATGGTCTCCTGTCAGTATACCAAAAGGCTTCATAATTTGGTGTCATCTTCCGGCTGTTCAGCAGACTCTATGGGATCTGTAGCCCTGAGAAGTATGGAAGCTGGGAAAGATGTTGCCATGGTGTGGCCTGTGTGTCCACAAGTTGGTCTTTCTTAGGAAAATGAGATCTCAGCCTGAAACATTTGCCTCTGAGCTAGAGAACTTTCTACAGTTACTTTTGTGCATGTACCCAGGGCCAGCTCCTGGGCTCTTTAGGGTCAGGCTGATCTGGGTCAGTCTCTGCTCTGAGTGGCCTCTCTGTGTGTTTAACAGAACTGTTCTGAAAGCAGCCATAGGAATCCAGAGAAACAGCACATTCTTAGACACATTTGTCCTGCCATACCGACACATAACAGAAAGAAAGTAGAAGGTCAGTCTAGATAAAAGAGTCTGCACTTCTCGATGAGAGAATGTACAAAATTATAAAGTGTGGACATGGGAGAAGTGAAGGATAATAGCCATCTTTGCAATTCACCACGTTAGTATAGTGTAGCTGCTATGCTGTTCTCCAAGTCAGCTGTAGTCATTTGAAATGTGTTTCTGTTTCCCCACATTCATGACAACCCTTGATAGCGCACAAGCCTTTCTTTCCCAGTCTCATAAGGTGAGCCATGCTGCTATGGTCATTTAATTTTCATGTTCTTCTACCTAAAGTTGGATATATATATATGCATATGTGTGTATATGTATGTATACATGTATATATTGTGTGTTTCTTCTTCTGAGGATTGCTAATTCGTATCTTGCTATTTTTATTGGAATGCTGACTTTTATAAATCCTTTTCTATATTTTAATTATATACCAGTTCAATTTCTTCCCTTCCATTCACTTGTCCTTTTAACTTTGCCTATAATGTCATTTGCTATTGGCAAAAATGATTTTGAAGCATGGTGGCACATGCTTTTAGTCCCAGCACTCGGGAAGTAGACTTAAGAGGACCACCATGAGTTTGAGGCCACCCTGAGACTACATAGTGAATTCCAGGTCAGCCTGGGATAGAGTGAGACCTTACTTTAAAAAAAAAGAATGATTTCGATAACATTTGTCAAATATTTTCCTTTATAAGTAGTGCCTTTTGTGATGTAAGCTAGTGTCAGCTTTAAGATCCTTAATGTGGGCTGAAGAGATTGCTCAGTGGTTAAAGCCAATTCCTCCAAAGTCCATGGTCATACCTTGCCAAGAAGACATGTGCTGAATAGAAAAAATTAGGATTATATTTTGCCTTCATATCTCTCCTCCTGTTGGAAATGTTTCTCTGTTTCTTAACGTTTCTAGTTGCAGAAAGATAGTATACAGAATCTTTAAAAAAAACAGTAGAAATGTTTTAAAAAGAAATAAGAAGTCAAGATGGAGTCTATTTTTAACTAGAGCTCATGTACCTCAGGAATTTAGCCTTGTCACTCATCCTGAAAATTTTACTAAGGATCCTATGTGCATGTGTGGTGAATGTACATATATGCGCCCTTGAAGTACCCAGTACATTAGTCAGGGACACGGGTGGTGGTGGCAGCAGAATCTCAGGGGGTTCTAGTTCATTAGTCTTCTGCACATCTTATTTTGAGCCAGGTTCTCTTACTGATACCAACGCTTGCTATTTTTCAGAAGCCTGGGTGATTCCTTGGTCTCTGTTCCCCTTTGCAGGACTGGGGTTACAGGTTCACATGGCCATGCCAAGCTGTTTATGTGGGTGCTGGAGATTCCAACTCTGACGGTCTCAGACCTCACTTAGTCCCTCAGACTTGCACAGGAAGCACACTTTATTGCTGAGCCATCTATCCAGCCCTTACTCACCCTTTCTTTGGGGAAGAAGAGATGATGATTAATTTCATCCTACAGGCCAAGGAATGAAGGCACAAGAAGTCGGTTTAGATAAATTAATCGAATACAGTTTCATTACCGAGTGTCTGCAGAGGTTTCATCCCAGACTGTAGGGTGATGTGTTAACTGCTCTTACATGGCAATGATATGGGAACAGAGAATACCAGAACCTTTCTAGACTCACGGGTGGGCAAGAACGCAGGAGCCAGGGTGCTGGATGCTAATGGTCACATACAACTTCCACTGAATTAGTGGCCTTCAAGGTTCTTGTCTTGGGAATTTGAACAAATGAAACGAACAGACCAGAGGATAAACTTTAAAAAGATTTTGTTATAGAGCTTGCAGAGATAGAGCTCTTCAGAGCTCAAGAGAGGAAAGAATACCTAGTTCCCATAAAGCAGGCTGGGGTTTCTGGAAATGGAAAAGCCTTTCCTACATACCAAGACTAGAGTCTTTTTTTTTTTTTTTGGAGGGGGGTGAGTGGGTTTGAACTAGGGTCTCACTCTAGTGCAGGATAACCTGGAATTCACTATGTAGTCTCAGGGTGGCCTCGAACTCCTACTTCTGTCTCCCAAGTGCCAGGAGTAAAGGCATGTGCCCCCACGCCCAGTTTAGAGTCTTTTAAGAGAGTTTTCAGGATAGATGCAAAGCTGGTCAGCTCAGCCCAGACGCTAGGTGTCTAGGTAGGAGGTCAGGTTGTCTGGGAACTCGGAAGGAATCCATTTACATTCCTTGCTCTTCTAAGTAAGAAAGAGAATAAGACCTTAGGCACCTATTCACATCCTCAGGTGATGTTTTAGGGGAAAAGGAGAAAAACCAGATTCACTTTTATAGGCTCAATGACATTCCTTGCCTCTACTTTTGTGGGGGGGGGCTTCTTAACCCTTACTTGTCTCAACAATATAAGACAAAGAGGAGAGCTATTCCTTTCAAGGCTAGCCCCACCCACTGTGACAGTCCAGGTAACATGTTCACATTCCACTTGAAAATCTACAAAGCTCTTTGCCTACTTTCTCAATAGGGATGCTCTCCGTTGGCTTTAGAAGAATGGAATTATCCCTGTCTGATCACCTTGTGTAGCATAGATATTAGAGCACAGAGGGGACCTTGGGAGAACTACGACATCACATGCAGAGGATGGGAGGTTAGTTGGAATGGACTAAGGGTTTGTAGCACTCCGAGATGGTCTTCTGCACCTCCTGGCTAGTAGAGGTAAGTGGATTAGGAAACCTGGCATAAGTCACAATCATATGCAGGTTTTTGATGTGTTCTCATGTTAATACAGTAGAATACAGCTCTCATTTCAACATATTCTAGAAGCCATTCCTATGTGATCTTGTCTACACAGTGTTTTACAATTCATCACATAGTAACTTTTCTTCCACTTACGCCCCATGTTCTGTACAGTTTTTTTGCATGTGAATGTGTATGTAGTGTACACACATGTTTGTATATGTTCATATGTATGTGTATGCACAGGTGTGTGTATATATGCACACACACACTCACACACACATACACTTATGATGCCAAAAGTTGACATCAATCACTTTTTATCTTTCTTATTTTTTGAGACAGAGTCTTGAACTAAACTTAGAATTTACTGATTGGGCTAAAATAACCAGCCTGCAAGCCCCAAGGGTCTCCTGTCTCTGCCTCCTCAGAACTGGGGTTATAGGCACTCACCGCTGTGCCCAGTATTTTACATGATTGTTGAGAATCTGAACTCAGGTCCTCATGCTTATGTAACAAGCACTTTAATGCCATCTTCCCTCTGTTCATTTTTAAATCATACTATCTCTAATTTGTCAGCACATTTGATAGTCTATCATCCTGACAGCAGGTCTCTGGCCTTGGTACTCTCCGCTACTAGACCAGTACCCAGTTGAGAACAATGGACTCACAAAGCCCTGCTTTCTACTCCATGATGGGAATCTCTTAGGGTTATATTTTAATTTGTTTTAAATTTTAAAAAATCTGTACTTATATGCAATCAGAAAGGGAGCAATCAAGATCACTCCAGGGTCTCCAGCCACTGCAAATGAACTCCAGACACATGCACCACTTTGTGTATCTGGCTCTATATGGGTACTAGGGAATCAAACCAGAGCTGGCAGGATTTGCAAGCAAGAGGTTGGTTTTCTTTTCTCTTCTCTTCTCTTCTCTTCTCTTCTCTTCTCTTCTCTTCTCTTCTCTTCTTTCTTTCTTTCTTTCTTTCTTTCTTTCTTTCTTTCTTTCTTTCTTTCTTTCTTTCTTTCTTTCTTTCTTTTTTTTTAGATAGGGTCTTGCTCTAGACATGCTGACCTGGAATTCACTATGTAGTCTCTGTCTGGCCTTGAACTCATGGCAATCCTCTACCTCTGCTTCCCAAGTGCTGGGACTATAAGCCTTTAACCCCTGAGATATATCCCCAACCTATACTTTTAAATCTATGCATTTAATGCAGCTTATGAGGCACCTGATGTACTGATAAGAGGCTTTGGAAGCAGAACGTTGGGGTAATGTGGAAACATGAGTATTGATGCAGATTAATCAGAGTTTCTTGGTATTTCTAAGAAAAATATTTTCTTAGAAACAGAAAATTTCCTCCTAAATCCATATACTTCTATAAACTTTAATTCAAATAGTTCACAGTTGTTTAAAAAAATAACTTAGAGAACCAAGTAAGTCTAAGGCTTTCTATATTTGGGTTCTATTTTATTTTTAGAATAAAAAATTCCCTTTGCATTTCCAGGATTCCCTTTATGATGTTTTTCTTGGGCTTCTAAAGAATTTTCAGTTGGCTATAGATGGTCTAGCACAGCTGGGAAACATCAGGAACTATGCCTTTCTTGATAAAAGCATCAACTATGCAAGTTGATTGTTATTAGCCTAATAATTTAATGAGAATTTACCCTGAAACTGGTCTTTTTTTGAGGAAAAAGTACAATAAGATTAAAAACAAACAGGGCCTAGCAAGATTGCTCAGTGGTTAAAGGCACTTGCTTGTAAAGCTTGTCAGTCTGGGTTTAATCCCCAGCCACCTGCCAAAAGCCAGATAGGCATTCATTTGCAGTGGCAAGAGACCCTGGTGTGATCACCCACACAAACACACACACACACACACAAATGAAAACAAATAATCCAACCCCAAGTAGCTATATGACTCAAAGAGCACACTTGAGTGCTGAAAATCAGCTCTCAAGCACCAGGGAACAAGGTAACAGGAAAGGAGGGACTGTTGTAACCACACCGCTGCTGGAGGAAGCAGTTGGTGAAAAGGATTATGGGAAGGTGTAGGGCAGGATTATGAGCTTTAGAGTTAGATAAATCTTGTTAAGGATCCAGTTCTGTTATCTCTAAGTAGACATGTAACATTTGGAAAGTGGCTGAAGCTATCAATCTGCTTCTTTATTTGGAAAACTAGCCCACTTCCTTCATAGCTTATTACAAGAAAGAATAAAATATAAATTAACATTTGTAAAGTACAAAATGCCTACAGCATAGAGGGACTCCATAGGAAGAAATCACTTTTAAAATTAATAAAATCAAAGAAACTATGTTCGGTCACACCAGAAACACCTAAAAGTAACTATAGTAAATAACAGTGGATTCCCCCACCCATCATAGATATTTTGGTAAGTATGTTCCATGAATCTCTTATGCAATACTTACAATAGTTGTTTGAGACATTTTTATTTTGATAAGACAAAATTGAGATCCATAAAGGCTGATTAAGTTTTCCAAAGTTTCCTAAGTAGTACAACCTGGAATTTAAACATCAGACAAGTTTAATACATACTCGGGGTTATAATTCATTTTTTAAAACTCGAATGCTGTTGCTGATGTGCACATACTTAGCTAACCTTTGGATTTGAATTCAATTTTTATTTTAAATATCATTTCACTAAACAAAAACTCAGCTTTGAATAGACTTCATTATGGTCTTGGATTAGCGTAGAGGAGGGACAGCTTACTGTTATGGCTGATCTCTGCTCATCAACTCAGTCACCAGGAGGAAAATCTGACCACAGTATCCAAAGCCTTCCTCTGGAGGAGTCTCCATGCCCTGGTTCCTTCAGCCTTCTAGAAAGAATACATGCCCCATCAGACAGATGTAGAGAGTGTGAGTGAGTGTGAGGTGAGTGTAAGGACCGTCAGACCAAGAGAGAGAAAATGAAAAAAAAAAAGAGAGAGAGGAACAAGACACATTACCACTAACCCCTGCTCAGCATTAAAAACTGCACATCTCCAGGCTTGGTGTCAGCCCTTTGAAAGTGACAGTAGGGGGACCAGGAGTTCAAGGCAAGCCTCAGCTACATAGAGTTGGAGGCCAGGTTGGGCTACATAAGTCTCTGACTCCAAGATAAAAAGAAACAAAACAACGAAAGACTGAATTTTACTCTAAATACAGAGAAAACCCATCTGAGAAAAAAGAAGCCAAGGTGACTTCATGCAAAGCTACTGGCAAAAGAAAACGGAAAATACTAGTGTAAACATTCCGTTGATCAGTGTTCTTCCAAAATCAACAATAAGGTGGAAGAAACTGTTAGTATACTCCTTCAAATCCAAATGTTCTCCAATAGCCGTTTTGAGTTCTTATAAATATCTGTAGTTGAAAATCTAAGACCGAGAACAGATAAAGCAAATAGCTAGGTGTTGGGGAGAAAGCTCTGTCAGTCAGCAAAGTGCTCGCCATGCAAACATGAGCACATGAGTTTGAATTCCTATCGCCCACATGAAAACCTGAGAGCCGTGCTCCTGTCACCCCAGGCTGGGGAGGTAGAGACAGGAGGGTTACTTGACTTGCTGGATAGCTATTGTAGCTGAATCAGTGAGCTCTGGACTCAGTGAGAGATGAAAGAAAGAAGAAAGAAGGAAGAAAAGAGAAAGAAAGAAAGAAAGGAAGGAAGGAAGGAAGAAAGGGGAAGGGAAGGAAGGAAGAAAGGGAAAGGGAAGGAAGGAAGGAAGGAAGGGAAGGAAGGAAGAAAAAAGGAAGGACGGAAGGAAGAAAAAAGAAACAAGGTAGAGAATAAGTGAAGAAGACACCCAACATAGACCTCTGGCTCCAAATGCACACACACACACACACACACACACACACACACACACACACACACACACACATCATACACATAAACATGTAAGAAAGGGGAAAATAAAAAAGCAATGAGAAGAAAAGCAATGAACAGTGACTAGGTTCAGAAAGAAATTTAACAATAAACTTGAATGGATTGAGAGAGAGAGAGAGAGAGAGAGAAAGGGAAAGAGAGCAAAGTTAAATAAAATCTGATAATAGACTTTGAGGCTGGAAAGGCAGCAAAGAAACTGAAAATAAGAAAAACAGTAAAAAGGGTCAACAGAAAAATGATGTGAACTGCAGGCCAAGAAAGGCCAATGCTTATATAATGGAGTTCCCTAAAGAGCAAAAGCAAAAACAGTTGAGAACTGTAATGTAAGACATAGTTCTAAGCATAAGAGGAAAAGCACTTATCCTTACTGAGTGAGATGGCCAGGTATTTGGAAAGATCGTCTGTGATCCGTATCTTAGACACAGGCCCTCCCCATCAACAAAAATGAGTACATTAGCTTAGCATCTTGCTTCTCAAGAAACATGCCAAAGGGGGCAACAGAGGAGTGAGGCTTCCAAGAAACTCAGAAATAAAGGACTTCATTTAAAAATTCTTTATTTGAGAGAGAGAAGAGAGAGATGTAAAGGAGAGAGGGAGAGAGAATGAACGGGACCAGGGCCTCATGCTACTTCAAATGAGAAGCATGCACCAGGCACATCTGGTGTGGAAATCCAATCTGGGTTGTTAGGATTTCAAGCAAATGTTAATCACCGAGCTATCTCTCTAGCCACCCCCCCCCCAACAAAGACTACATAATATAGTCAACATGCTCTACCAATATCAAAGCTACTTAAGTCCTGGCGAGATGGCTCAGTGGTTAAGTGGTTAAGCCTGAAAAGCCTAACTACTGGAGTTCAATTTCCTAGTATCCACGTAAAGCCAGATGCATAAAGTGGCATGTGCATCTGGAGTTCATTTGCAGTGGCTGGAGGCCCTGGTGTGCCCATTCTCTCTTTCTCCTTCTCTCTCAGTTCCTCTCTCTGCTTTCAAATAAATAAATTAAATATTAAAAAAAACTATTTAAAAAGCAGCTGTATAAGTTCATTTTCTGAGCAATTTCAAATGAGAGGTAACCAGAGAAACTTCAGCAAGAGACGATGGGAAACTTACATATTTTGTGTAGAGCAAATATTACTACAAGAGTGAAAATGCTGATGTGAAAAGGATATATGTAAATACATCCTAAGAAGGAAGAAATAACACAACCAAAATAGGAGAGAAGAAGAAAATAAGGGAAAAAATAAAACTAAGATCACTGACATACAGAATGGTAAAATGTTATGAGAAAAAGTAATAAGAATTAAAGATTAGTGGAGCTATAAATGACAAAGATATTAAACATCCACTAAATAAAAATGCAAATCTTCCTAAAACATCAAAATAATTTTTAAAAAGCAAAGAACACCAAATTTAAAAAAAATCAAATAGACACACTACATGTAAAAGGAAAGGGTTATGATCAAAGAAAGCACTCAGATCAATAAATGTGAGTGGGTTTAACTAACCTATTAAACAAAAATGATTTTACATGCCAATCATCTCCACCCTTGTGTTAATTGTACTATGAGTCACATTACTCCAACATGGAACCAACCCACTAGAGGAATAGATCAAACAACATATATTTACCCTAACAAAGAAAGGAATGCTGTCACTTGTGACCACTAGTGGACATTATGTTAAATGAAATAAGCCAGGTATAAAAGGACAAATCTGACATAATCCCATTTATATATTATGTGTCAATTAAAGCCAAGATAAAAATCAGAGGAAGAATTGAATTTCAAATTAAGCTCCTACAACAAAACCTAGCTCTATGAGATACAAAAGGAACCTACCTAAACCATCTCTATTTCAAGCTAGACTGAAGCTTACTGGGCTGTGGAGAGCCACTCAGGTGTCCCTGAGGAAGGTACCTGTCTGTTGATTGCTGCTGAAAGAGCTTGTGGGAGTTCATTGCTGCCTCTGCTGAGAGGATTTAAGATGTTTGTTTTCTCCCATGGGGCTCTGATTATAAAACCTCTTGGAAGAAATTTCTGACTTTATTTTAAGAACTATTTCATGCTTTAAGGGCAATTTGTTCATTTTAATCCTATGTTTAAGGAGACTGCTAGCTAGTATGGAAAAGTTGTAGGAAAATGTCAACCCTGCCTTAACAATAAAAAGAAAAAGAGGGTACACTAGTTAAAAAAAGTAAAACAATAAATCAGAGAAGTGGTGGGAAGAAAGCTTCAAAATGATTTTTATCCTTGTGGAGTGGGGGAAAGAATATATATATATATATATATATATATATATATATATTCATATATATGAAATACACCACAAATGTAGAGGAGAAGTCAACTCACTTATCTTATACTTTTATAAGTGTAAACAATTATTTCTCTATTGAGGTATACTAGACACAAACTGTCCTTATTTAAATTGTACAATCCATTAAGTTCTGACCAACTTAAGATCTGGGAAATAGTCATCAATACCAAGATAATGACCATTTCCATCACCCACAAAAGTTGTCTCCTGTTTCTTTTTTAAAATAATTATTCTACGGCCATACCACCCTGAACGCGCCCGATCTCGTCTAAAATAATTATTTATTTGCAAGGAGAGAGAGAAAGAGAGAGAGAGAGAGAGAGAGAGAGAGAGAGAGAGAGAGAGAGAGAGAGAGAGAGAGAGAGAGGGAGGGAGGGAGGGAGGGAGGGAGGGAGAGAGCCTCTAGCCAGATACACATGCAATTTTGTGCATTTGGCTTTATGTGGGTAGTGGGGATCAAACTTTGGTTGTTAGGCTTTTCAGGCAGGCACATTAACCACTGATCCATCTCAGAACCTCCTGTTTCTTTTTATGTTTTCTTGTCTGGACCCTTATGCAAAGAAGCCTCTGATCCACATTAGCTTGTATTTTACTACAGTTTATTTTGAATGCAATCATGAAGTTGTTATTGTATTTTCTGCCCAATTCTTTTTGACTGATCATAGCTATTCTGACATTTACCCATGCTTTAAACACTGGTATTTTATTCTTTTTTTTTTCTGAGTATTACTCTAATGTATTACCTTATGACAGAGAGCAAACCCCTCGGATCAATGTGGAATAGAAGTCATAAGGATCAACAACATCCTTGTCTCATTACTGGTGTTGGGACTAAGCATCAATCTTACTATTGATGTCACTTAGGGGATTTTTGAAGATGCCCTTCTTCATATTAAGGAAGTTTTCATACACTTAGTATGCATGCTCAGAAACACACTTGGTATGGATAAATATTTAGATTTGTTGAAAGCGTTTTCAGAGTTGTTAAATGACCATATGGCACAGGCAGAAAGCTGAGATCCTGGCAAGAGATGAGCCACCACAGTCATATCGTGGAGGATCCATAGGGAACCCTGCAGAGAATGAATGATGGGATGAACAAGGGACCCACAGCTACAGCCATTCAATCAACACAGGATAAGCCAGTGAGACAGAAACCAATGAATCTCGACTCAAAGCCCCCTAAGCTCACAACATTAAAGCAGCCTTAATACTCACCTACCACGACTCAGGGCGGAAAGATTGTGAGAGCCATGGTGGGGGAGAATATCCAGAGACATGGCACCCCTCAGTATCAACACACGTGGGTCAGGAGAACCCGGCTGAAGACTGGGCTATCCATGGTCCCCTACCACAGAGACTGATCCAGACGGCCCACTGAGGAGGATATCCAGCTGACTGGGGATGGTGAGGGGGGGCAATGAGGAATTGGGGATAACAACTCATTGTTGGCCCACTAAACAGTGTAACTCATTATGGACAATAAAAAAAGACCATATGGATAGAATGAATTACATTGATTGATATATAAATGTTAAATTGGCCTTATATTTTTGGGATGTGTCCTACTTGACTCCCCAAGGCGTGAGATGTAGTCTCTTTTATTGTTATAGACTTGATTTCATAAAAATCTGCTGGAGATTTGTATCTGTGACTATGATTCTTTTCCTCTCCTCTCTTCTTTCCTCTTCCTTTACCTTTCCTCCTTTCCCCTCACCTCCTCTCCCATTCTTTCTCTCTCTCTTATACTGTCTCTCATTTTTCGATATTAGAGCATTTATTCCTAAAATAGCCTCTAGGAAATATTCCATTCTTCTTTACTTTTCTACACAACTTTTATAGTAGTTTCCTTTAATTATTTTGTATAATTTATGGGTAAAGATATCTATCTATCTATCTTTTTCGTTAGGAAGAATTTTTAAAGTTTAAACTCAATATCTTTAACAGATAAAGGGCAACTTTAGTTATTTATTTCTTCTTGAGTGAGCTCGGGTAGTTTGTGTAAAGTTGTTAATAATATTTCCTAATTATTATTTTAGCTATTAGAAAACTTATATTGAAACTTTCACAATCCCAATATTGATAATTTGTGCTTTCCTTTTTTTCATAAAAATTCCCTATGGTTATCAATTTTATTGATCTCATTAGCTTTTGGTTTCACTAATTTCTCTATTTTTTTTTAGTGTTTTCTTATAATTGAGTTTGTTCTGGTCTTTATTACCTTTCCTTTGCTTATTTTGGATTTTAATTTGGAAAATTAGTTAGAAATACCAGGAATATTTTATAAGGGGGCTGTGGAACTTGTAATGATAATCGATTACCTATTTCTCTGTGGTTTTAGGAATAGCATTGAGTTCTTGCAATAAACAGTTATTTGCTACTTTATTGATAATGGTTTCAAAAAATGACAAGAAACAGACAAGGTATTATAATTTATATAGCTTATAGTAGAGGAAAATGGTATGTAAGGGTACATACAAGTTCCAGACTTAACATTTTGAGTGGTTAGGTCCATTTTCACTGATGGGACCAGTCATGTGATTTTACCAACAGCCAACAAACATTAGGAAAAAAAAAAGAAATAAAGAGCAAAATGATTTCTAAGTCAGGGTATTTTTTTCTTTGCAAGCACAAACTTCATTGTATCACAACGCATTCTCTTGACAGGTTTCCTCATATTATTAATCCTTTTCCAAATGTGAATTACATTAGCATTCTCCTCCCGAGGACCTTTTTTTTTAGGTTTCCCACCTCCTCTCTCTTATTCACCTTTCCTGAATTGCATTTACTTTCTGGGCACTTTCAATTAAATAATAATACAAGTCTAACTATCTTCTAGAAGGGCCTCTGAGTTTGGAGACAGATTCGCTTGCTGATCCTTACTCAGCCACATTATATTGAGACAGCTATTTTACCCCTCAGTACAACTTTCTTAGTAAGTCAAAATGGAGCTGAGAGCCCTGTGTCAAAGTTGTTCAATGAAAGGACATCCATACAGTGGCTTCCATAGAGTAGCCCCTCAGTAATTCTTTCTTCCCTTTCTTTTTTATTACCTAACAATGTTGTCACTTCCTTGGTCATTAGTCACAAGGAAGTTTTGACCAGACTCCTGCCAGCACCTTCCTGGGCTTCGTGCCAATCAATGTTTTTCTATTTTATTAGTGATTTAAAAAAATCTTGGGTGTGTGTGTATGGTGTGTGTGTATGGTGTAGGCATGTATGTGTGCAGATCCATGTGCTCTGCGGCCAGAGGAGACCTTCTCTATCAGTTGTTCACATGCATCCCTGACATGAACATGTTTGTTCTCAGACTGGCTGACCAGTGAGCTGTGGTATTTTCCTGGTCTCTCCTCACGCCAGTAGTCAGGTTACAGGCATGTGTGGCCACACCTCGCAGGTTACCAGTTGTTCATGTGGGTGTTAAGGAATCAAGCTCGTGAATCAGGCCCCCTGTGGGCTTCTCAGGTTGCACAGCAAGTGTTCTTTCCACTGAGCCATCTCCCTAGCTCCAAGTTTTTGCATATAAGTATTTTTAAGAACAGACTTTGTTTTGAAGTTTCTCTGATCTTATATTTGCCTCTGACATTAAGCCAACATTAGTTTCTTATTGCTTGTATGACAAATAATGAGCAGCTTGAACGATACCTCCTAATTGGTTTAAGGTTAAGTATTGGTTAGCTAGATTTATTCAGGGTTATGATTTTTATTTGAAGAATCAGATACACTTCCCACTTCAATGCATTTTTTTTTCCTTCAGAATTTATCTCTTTATGGTTATATGACTGGTACTCATTTCTTTCCAGCTGTTGGTGGGGACAGCTAAATAAACAGGATAGTTCTTTACTGCGTGGCTCCTATAAACAAGTCACACTATGGCTATTTGCTCTCTCCAGGTAAACGGAATACCATAGCTGAAATGGAATTTCTGAGCCTTTGCTTGTAAATTTTCTTCTATCTCTTTAAGCATATAGGCACATAAAATATACATGCATTTTATATCCCGTGTTTGATATTACTTTAATCCTTTAATTTTGCTTCTACTTTGTATTCTGTTCCATTTTGTATTTATAATGCCTTCTTTACTTAGCTATTTTGTATATTCATTGCTTTTTAAAAAAATCATTAAACTGGATTCCTTGGAAATTTATTGGCACAACTTTTTGAGGCCTGCGCTCAAAACGATGTGATTCCTCTGTGGGGATTTAGGTCATTTTAGACTGAATTAAGAGCTTGCAGGTGTGGCCTGCAAACCTACATAAGGCTTCACTTGTCCAGTTAAATCATGTGAGAATATTGTCTTCCTTTACCTAACAGCAAAGCTTTCAACAGAAGCCCTATTCCTGAGAGTATGGCCAAGTCAGAGCTCAGAGCCTCAGGGTAAACCTGATTTAGCTGTGTTCCCCTCTGAGCCACACCTTCTGAATTAAAAACAGACAAAACAAGCAACATCAACTTTATAGCATCCTACCACGTGGCCTCATATTTTATTAGAACCGAGAGACAGAATAATTTTCCAGAGACCTTGTCACATGTGAGAATTTTGAAAATTCTCATCGGTGGTAAAAAGGAGAATTTTCACTCAATATTTAGAACTCTTTTCTTTTCAAATTATGAAGTGAGTTGAGTGTTTATTGCAGCAGGCTGTTAACATCGAGACTCCCAAAGCAAAGGAGAGCAGTGTGTCTCTAAGCAGCCAGGGTTCATGCTGTCAGCTGTATGAGCTCAGCAATCCCATGCAAACACATGCATATGGTAGGTTTGTTATTTTCACTGTCAAATCATGAGGTCATATGTATACATTCCTGCAGCTTGGCTTTGTGAAGATCAGCATAGCACAGTCATTCCCTTTGCCAGTATGCTTGGCCTGAATCATAGGTTATTGGTTTTGCATGTGTGGTGGAGAGAGAGAGAGAGAGAGAGAGAGAGAGAGAGAGAGAGAGAGAGAGAGAGAGAGAGAGAGAGAGAGAGGTGTGCATATTATGTGCTGATGGAGCACCTCATGGGCCTCACGCTCTCTCCTACAGTGCTCTTTGTGTGCGGTGCCCTGTAGAGTCAGAGGAGCATGAATGTTGGGTGTCCCTTCTATTCCTCACTCCCCTGTTTCTTCCTTGCAACACAGTCGCTTACTGATTCTGGATCTTGCTGTTCATGAACCCCAGCTATCCTCAAGTTCCCCCAAAGACCAAAGACTGGGATTAAAGATTTAGGTGGCTGTGCCCAGCTCTTTACATGGGTTTTTGGAGATTTGAACTCAGGCTGTCTCAGGCCCTCATGCTAGAGCAGAAAGTGAACTTAACCACTCACCCATGCCTCCAGCACCCTTGCACATTACTATTATGTTTTGTATGTATCCCTAGATTCAGCCTGTTTAAAAGCAGGGTTTTTATGGTTTGTTTTGTTTTTTGAGGTACGGTCTTGCTCTAGTGCAGGCTGATCTGGAATTCACTATATAGTTTCTGGGTGGCCTCGAATTCATGGTGACCCTCCTACCTCTGCCTCCCCAGTGCTGGGACTAAGGCATGGGTTACCACGCCCAGAAAAAGCTGTTTTTTTTTTCTTCTTCCAGAAATTAACATCTTTGTGCACTAATCCTCATGCACTGTTTCTATAGCATAGGCTCTACTGGATCTAAGTCTTTGTTTATTTATAATTTGCTATCCAAAGAATAATATCACAAAGACATCAGTCTCCTTTCTTCCATATCCTCACTGGCAATTCATATTATCAGTTTTTCTAGTAGATACTGCATTGATGGGAGAAAATGCTTCTCTATGTTTTTATCTTATTTACATTGACCTACATTTCCAATAATATTGAATACCTCTTCTTGTGACCACTAGCAATTTGCACTAATTTTAAAGGAAAAAATAAAATAAATAAATAAATAACCCCCCAACCCAGAGCTGGAGAGATGGCATTTGTTTGCAAAGCTTGATGGCCTGGGTTCAATTTCCTGGTATCCATGTAAAGCCAGATACACAAAGTGACACATGCATTTGCAATTCATTTGTAGTGGCAAGAGGCTCTGGGGTACCCTTTCTCTCTCTCTCTCTCTCTCTCTCTCTCTCTCTCTCTCTCTCTCTCTCTCTCTTTCTCTCTCTCTCACTCAAGGCAAATTAAATTAAAAAAAACTTTTTATTGCTTCTTCACTATTCTATCATATATTTACACACAAAGTTCCCCAGGTCTTTATGTGTTAGGAATTGTGACCATTTATTCCTATATATTTCAAATATTTCCTCCCCACCTATCATTTGCATTGGACAAATGAAAAATTTTCATCAGCTCCATTGAGCTAACATTTACCTATATTCAAATTGACCAATTTGGGTGTGTGAAACGGTGGGTTTTAACGAATGAGAACTGACATTACCAGAACTGGAACGATGATGTAGAGTAATTCCATTACTCCCAAATTTCACAAGCTCTCTTCTGCAGTCAGTCTGCTCCCAACACCAGCCCTTATGACCACCGATCTTTTGAGTTTGTTTTCTAGACTTCCCTATAAATGGAATTAGGGGTATTGCATTTGGTGGGCATGTCTGCTTTCACTTAACATCAGGCTTTAGCATTCTACTGTGAAATCCATTCCATGCCATTGTGCATTGATGGTTATGTTTGTCCATTTTAAAATAGCTGAATAGTGTTCCATTGTGTGACTGTTGAACAATTTGTTTCTCCCTTCACCACTACATGGACATTTGGATAGTACTGAGCTGCTCTAGTTAAAACCATCACAAAATTTGAATACCAGTCTTCGTGTAAGCATGATTTTTTTTTCTTTTTCTTGGGTATCTGTTCAGGAGTGGGACTGCTATGTGACAAAATGGGTGTATATTTAACTATAGAAGGAACCAAAAAATTGCTTTTTCAACATAGGTGGATCCTTTTGCATCCCGACCAGAAACAATGGCAAGTTCCAGCTGCTGCAGCAGCCTTATTCATGATTATCCTACTGGGCATGTATTGGCATCTCACAATGGCCATGGTTACATTCCTCTATGACGAATGATGTGGGCACTCCTACATGTACATCTTCTTTGGCAGGGTAACTACTAAAATATCCCTGTAATGTTCTTATTGGTGAGTTCTAAGGGATTTTTATTCTGACAATAAGAATTTTATTAGATACATGATTTGTAAATATTTCCTGCTTTATGGTTAGCTGTTTGTATTTCTAGACCCTTTATTTATTTATTTATTTATTTGCAAGCAGAAAGATAAAGAGAGGAGAGACAGAGAGAATGGGCTTGCCAGGTCCTTCAGTCATTGCAAATGAACTCCAGACACATGCACCACTTTAAGCATCGAGATGTATGTGGGAATTGTACCCAGGTCGTGAGGCTTTGCAGGCGAGTGCCTTAACTGTTGAGCCATCTCTCCAGCCC
>PVHP010003824.1:0-74633 GCA_004024765.1 Zapus hudsonius
TTTTTTTTCAACAATATTTTTCTATTATTTAACTCCTCACTAAATTTGAATCATGTATTAACAGTTAGAATGGGAATCTCTGGCTTGCCCCAGACCTGCTAAATTAGAGTTAATATTTCATATCGATCCAATGATGATTTGTGTGCATATGACAGTGTAAGAGCATCTCAGTTTATAAAGTGTAACTGTTCATTTTGACCTTGAGTTAGAAAAGTGTCTAAAATCGGTGGGAGCTTTGGAGAAAGACATATAACTTCTAAACAAGTTGTTTGGCTTTTGAAATATGTTTTGAACAGGATATCCAGCATTTCTCTTCACTGTCCTCTTAAGTGGAACAATATTAATAAAAAGTGTGGGGAAACACAGAAACGAATAACCTGGGCGTATGGATTACAGTGATGAATGAATTACATACATGAGAGGGGGCAGTTGTCAGAGATTAAGGTAATTAGTTTTAAGGATCTGTGAATCAATACTGACTTGATAACTATTGTGGTACCTCCTAAAATCTGCCACTTTGCCATAAAAGAGCAATGCTCAGAAGATCAACCAATTTTTAGCTAAGGAATTCTTTTTAGCTCAGGGATTCTTTCTCCTTATCATGATGATCAGCATATTTTTTTTTTCTCCAAGAAACATTTTTAGGTAATTGGGGGTAAAATGAGCCCTCTCTTATAATGAAGTGATAAAAAAAACTTTAAAATACATTTCTTTGCAAAACATATTAGATGGATGATTATTTACATGGGATTTTTAGAAGTCATTATAGAGTATTGTGCAAATTTTAAACTGACACTGAATAGGGAAATGATGTTTAGACAGTTTTCAAAATCAGGACTTTTGGTGCACTAGACCAAGGCCTCTCTTTCATGTGCTATTTTGTAATTCAACAAATTATTTTACTGGATATGCATAGCCATCGAAATGCTCATGGATATTCATATTCAAATTATGAACTAAAGTTATCTCACACCTAAATAAGCTCATTTTCATATCAAGAAAACCGAGAATGAATAAGCTATAGAGCAGAAAGCAGTATTTGAACACATTTTTATAGTGTGGATTTTAGATTATCTCTGTATTAGAGTCTCTTATTGAATTTGACTGCTTGGCTCCCAATGCTGCCTTCAGTGTGATAAACAAAGGATGTGTCCAAGTAACTTGCCTTTAAATGACTACATTCATAGATGTTGCGGTAGAGGATGATAGAAGGACAGCTGAGGAGCGAGGAGCTTCCTGCAGTTTCCAGTTTTGACAGGAGTTTCAATGTTGGGAATCATTCCATATCAGGGCCAGGCACTGGATGGTGGCCTGCCATTTCCTTATTTGATGGCATCAGACCACCTCTGTCTGGCCAAATAAAGAAACATTTCATCTCTTCAGGTACCAAAGCACATTTCCCCTAAGAATATCTGTGCCCCTCCCAAGTCAGTTTTCTTGGCTCTTCCTCGGGTTTGCCATATAGAATCTTCTTGTATTTCATAGTTGCATTTGCTAAATTAATTGTATGTATAAAATGTTATCTTTTTTATATAGCCTTCAATGTCTTCTGATTGGATCTATTCTATTCCATCAGCTTTATCAAACTGGAGGTGAAAACTGGGATAGAGCTCACTTGATTTCAATAATAGTCCCTGCTTGTTCTGGACTATTATGTGCCTGGTTCTTTATAGACATCATTTCATTTAATCAAACAACAAGGCTATTAAGTGGGTATGATGACCCTATTTTACAAATAAGCATTTGTTTTAAACTAAAGCAATTCATTCAAGGTCAAGTGATTTACTGTGTACCAAATATTGTATAGATCATGGTTATGCTAAAAATATTTGGTATCTGAAATTAAATTTTAACTGTATCTCCTGGGGAATATAAACTCCTATAGAGTAAAGTAAAAGGACATGTAAAATTTTATGATCGTGGCACCCATGGGTCAATGATAATAGAGACTCAGTCCAGATCTGTGCACTGGGACTATTGGAAAGGTAAGCAGAGGTGCAGAGGTCACTATTGAGGGCTGAGCAGATGAATGGAGAAAGAGTGCTCAGGATGAACTGAGGAGCCCATATGAAGGCAAACACACTCTGAAGAAGCAAGTTACTTGGTAAATAAAAGTATTTCCATCAAGCTACAGGAAGTCTTTACAAGGAGGAGCTGGCTAGGGCTGGGTGTAATGCATTTGATTGGTTATAGTGCCTTCTGAGCTTTGCTCAAATGTGAAGATATTTCTTCACTGCCATACATCATATTCATGTGCTTTCAGAATTGTTTTTCTTGTGTTTGCAAATAGGTTGGAAAGTTGTTAAATTGCAAATAGAATGTTTCTGAAAAGATAATCTAGTAATACAAATTTACTTTGTGTTAACAAACTTTTTGGAACCTTTTAATATTTTTCCTTTCTCATAAACACACCTTATAAAATAGTACTAGCAATAGCTGAGGTTTATCATAGTGAGCAGATCACTCAAGATGTTGAATGTCAACTCTTATGCAAAGTTTGTTTGATTTTCTTCATAGCTATGAATTCATGCAACTCAATCAATGACAGATGATCTTTTATTATTAGTTCAGTCAGCAATCAGCATTGTCCAGACATCTAGCTGAGAACTGAATAGTGATGCCAATTCCGCAGAGGAGAGAAATAGGAGGAGAACCAGAAAAGTAGGAAAACTGATATTGATGCAGTGGAAGTGGGAAGACAGAGAAAAAAAAAAGCCTAACATTTGGAAACTCTTGCAAAGTAGAAGAAATAGCAACAGAAAAAGTAGAACTCTTAATTTTCTAAGTATTCTTTATGATATATTAATTTGTGTTAATGTAAGCTAACTATTAGATAGTCAAGTAAAAATAGCACGTAGGTATTTAATATAGATTTTCAAAACTCAGAAGAGAGTTTAAATGGGAGATACACATTTGGAAGTGTTTAGAGTTAGATAGTGCTTGGGTTTTACCCCTGAGTTTGAAGTTTTATTCTAAGCTTGATAGTGTTCAAAGTTGTGGATCATTAAAAGGTGAAGCCTGATGGAAGGCACTGGACATGTTCCAGTCAGAAGGACTTAACACAATTCTCATGAGACTCCAGTTACTTACTGCAAAATGAGTTATCACAAAACATAAACCTGTTCTCACATATATAACAAACATGCAATAAAAGATGAAGCCTGGTGTTTGATTTGCTTCCTGCTTTCTGTTTTTACCATGTGATCTCTCCATAATACATATTTCTGCTATAATGTCATTTCCCATGATATTATGAAATAGTAAGGACATTACCAAGAACCAGAACCATACTGTTTGGCCCTTATGATTCTAAAACCATGAGCAAATAAACCATTTGTTTTAATGTTATTTTAAAGGTATAACAATGGAAAGAAATGAATATTAAGCTAAACCAAAATGATTCAAAATTATAAAATCCTCACTTGCATACTGTAACCTATTGAGCAAGCATTGGGCATCATCTGGCAAGAGGGTCACGAATAGACAGGGAGAGAATCTAAGCCCATGAAAAATCAATCAGTCCTGCAACTCTTGGCCTCAGTCACTGGCTCCTTCCCTCACTGAGCTGTTGACCAAAGTGACCCATTAGGTCGCCCCCCAAAAGACAGAATTCTTTAAAAGCTATTGAATACCTACCCCACATCTGAGGTAAGATCCTAAGGCTGAAGAAACCACATAATTCCATCTATCAGTACCTACAGACCTTTCAAAGTTCCAGAATGCTAACGATCCCCCAGATGGTAGGTAGTGCAGTGTTGGAAGTCACTGCATAAGGTGCCAGAGGACGCTCTCAAGGAGAACTGGAGTAAACAGAGACTACTGATATGAAATGCAGTCTGCTGCCATGAGTAGGCTGTACACACTTCCTATTGGGAGAGAAAAGCAAACCAAGGCAAGAACACTTTTGTAATGGAGTAGCCAAAGCCTGGGGATCAACAGCTTTAAATTGGACCAAGTGATCCACTCAGTGACAAGGAGCCCTTGACTAGAATTGGGGACTCAGGGTGAAATACATTGGGAACACAAATCTTTTGACCCCAAAGAAAATTTCACTTTTGCACATTATTTACAAAGAGGCTAATCACAATAGATTCTAGCCGATTTAGAAATGTGTATATCAGTTAACCTATACTGATCTCACTATCCGATGGAGATTCTGTTTGTATTTTTCAGAGCTATGGCTCTTCCAACCCTACCAATGATCCACAGGCCAATAGCTATCTTTCTGGCAAGAGATGAGCCACCCCAGAGCTACAGTGGAGGATCCACATGGAACCCTGCAGAGAGTTGTGGGATAAGCAAGAGACCTATAACCACATCCAATCACTTAACCTAGGATAAGTCAGTGAGACAGACAACAAGTATCTTCAACACAACCTAAAACAGAAGTACAGGTACCCCTAAGACCTCAACAATAAAGCAGCCTTAATATTCTCCCACTATGACTCAGGGAACTGAGCAGAAGAGGGGGGCAGAAAGATTGTAAGAGCCATGGTGGAGGAGAATATCCAGATACATGCCCCCCCAGTAACAACATACAAATGGGGGTGGAACTGGGTTGAATCCTAGGCTATCCATAATTCCCTACCCCATGAACTGACCCAATTTGCCCATGGAAGATTATACCCAGTTGATTGGGGACAGGGAAGAGGGAAATTGGGGAACTAGGGACACCAACACATTACTTTCTCATTCACTGTATGTAAATATGGATAATAAAGATATATTTTATATAAAAAAAGAAAATCGTTCTCTCCAGGTTATCTCAGAAACTATAGTAAGCACCTATATCCCCACTAAGGTGGGTCCTCAAAGAATGGGGTGAGGAGGAGAGGGAATATAAGAATATAAGTCGATGGGGATATGAATAACTGACTATATGTACATTTAATAACAATCTATATAAAAAGAATGAATTTAATAAACAGAAAACTTGACTTTGAACAGAAAATTGACAGGCCTTAAAATCAAGGAGACAATTTAGTTGCATGCTTTTAAAAATGTAAAATAAATAAATAAATAACTGTAGAGTGTGTTGGGAATGCAACTTCTTGAGACAAATGGACAAAATAGTCTCCTTTAGAAATATGAAGTATTCAACAGAATCATACAGCAAATCACATTGGCCCCATATGAAATCCAGGCTAGTTTTTACCAGGGTCCCTCGGCTGCAGGTGAGTGAAGCACTGGCAGATTAGACTTTCATCTTTTTGGAGCCTTGAAGGTCTGACTCACAATGAACCTTAACTATTGATGCCCCTCCCTGACTATTTTAAGCAATAAATCTGCTTCTTGTAAAACGAGCAAACAAAAAGTCGAACTATATTTGGTACATTTTGAGAATGAAACTTTGAAGACATGGGAAAAACACGAATGGGAGGGTGGGGGAACTCAGTAAACTAAACTAATAATGAACTAATAAAATAAAACCCTAGCTTTATACAGAAAGCTTCTAAGGAAGCTGTGGGCACCACCTGGTAGGAGGAGCCATGAATAGATTGAGAGGAAGCCTAACCTCAAGAATAATTGCTCAGGCCTGTATCTCCCTGCCCAGTTATTGGTTCCTTCTCACACTGAGCTATTGATCAAAGAGACCCTGGAGGTTCCCAAAACATGACAGACTTCTGTCAAAGCTTTTGAATACCTCTCCCAGGCTTAAGATAAGACCCTACTGCTGAAGGAATCACAGAGTGCCATCAAGCAATACCAAGAGATTCTGCTAGCTCCAGAATGGTAGCTGGCTTACAGATGGCAGCATGCATAGCATTGGAAGGTTTTGCATGAGCTGCCAGGGGAAACTGGTCAATGATATTTGGAGAAAGAAGAGACTACTGATAAACAATATAGACAGTTGTCACTTGAGTGCTGAACACATGGCTATATGAAAGAGACCAGCAAGTCAAGAAATGCTCATCTGTGCAAAACTTATGAGGGTAATCAATGGCTTACTGATTGGCTAAAACATCTGCCTAGTGACAAGGAACCCTTAACTGAAATGGAGATCCAAGGCAAAATCCTATAGGGACCAAAATCTCAGGCTTTTATGGGAATTTCCCACTACCAGAGAGCTACAGAGAGGCTATACCCATTAGGAGCTGGCCAAAATAGCAATGTTGTCCTATATTGATTTCTCTCTGTTGGAGATTCTGTTTGTATTTTTCAGAAGGCATTGAGAGCTGGGAACAACTCTATTCCACCAAGATATTGGATGATGGCTGACATCCTGGCAGGAGACAAACCACACCTAGCCTTCACACAGGGCCTAAATGAGACCTACCAGAAAGGGATGAGACAAACAGGAGACCAAGCACCACAGCAAGTCTGATAACCCATGAAAAAGGTCAATGTATACAGACACCAATGATACCCAATGCAACCCAGGCAAAGATCCGGAGATACTTCAGATCTCAACAATAAAGCAGTCTTAAAACTCACCCACAATGACTCAGGGAACTGAGTGAAAGAGGGGGCAGAAAGATTGTTAGAGCTACAGTGGGAGAGAATATCCAGAGACATTGCCCCCCTCAGCAACAAGACACAGAAGGAGAAGGAAAAAAAGAAAGCCTGGCTACCTTGGGTACTGTTCATAACCCCCTAACCTATGGAAAGATCCAGTATGGGCACCGAGGAAGTACCCTAGTGGGTAGGGGACAGAGAAGAGGGAAATGGGGACACCTTCACAAGATTTGCTCAATATAGATAGATAGATAGATAGATAGATAGATAGATAGATAGATAGATAGATAGATGATAGATAGGAGAGGTTTTTTAAAACACTTTATAAATTATCTGAAATAAAAGGTCCAAAGTCCTGAAATTTATTATTTTTTAACTTGAAAACAGTTTTATTAGTTTGTACTCATTGTAAAAACTGGTTTCATGGTGACACTGTTTAAGTATATTATACAGTTTGACAATACTCACTGGCTCCATCCCTCTCTGTGCTTCTCCTACCTCTCTTATCTCTCTTATCTTCTATAATAGATGTGTGTGGTTAGCAAAATTAGATTATTCATATGTACTGCATATAATTACATAAGGCTTTATCTTAAGAGAAATTTCCAGATTCTTATTCAAATGATAAAGCCCAATTTATATGTATACACCCACATGTGTATACATGTACATACTCCCATATACATAACTGTATCTGCCTGCATCTGTATCTATCTGCACTGGCTTCTTCCCATGCTATAAACCAAATAGAATACTAAGCCAAGGCCTTCTTCACTACCTAGTTATGTAGGCATCACACTATTGGTCATTCATTGGATGTTTTTTACAGCTTTCATTATCTTTTTATCAACCCCTTCCTACTCTATATAATTTTTAAAAATATCTTTATTATGTATAAGTTTATACATTGTATGAGCAAATCTTGTGAAGGTGTCCCCATTTCCCTCCTGTCTGTGCCCTACCCATTGGGGTCCTTTCTTGGGGCGCATTCTGAATCTGTCCATAGGATAGGGGTATGAGTTTAAATGTTAATCATAGGGCTGGAGAGATGACTCAGCGGTTAAGGCACTTGCCTCCAGTGCCTAAGGCCCCGGATTCAATTCCCCAGGACCCACATATGCCAGACTCACAAGGTGGTAGCCTGGTGTTCTCTCTCTTTCTCTCTCTCTCTCTCTCTCTCTCTCTCTCTCTCTCTCTCTCTGTATTTCTCTGCTTGAAAAATAAATAAATAAATAAAAATTTAAAAAAAACAGTCAGAGTACTCTATTTAAAAAAATGTTAATCATAATTTTATTGGTTGTATGGAGACTTACAATGGGATAACTTTTACATTATAATGACAATAGTAAAATGCATTTTTCTTCAGAAAAAAATATATTTCCTCTTTCTAATTTTAGAGTTAAGTGATAAGATTGAGCTGTCTTGTTGGCTTTATCAACACTTTGCATTGCCAAAAGAGGTTTTTCGCTCTTCTAAATCAAATTAAAAGAAAAAGAGGGGGAAAAAGGAACAACACATTAGCAAATTGCAAAACAATGTTATCGGCAGCCAACAAAGTAATAGCCTTTTTTTGCAAATCAGGACTCCAGAGGTAGAGGGTTATCTCATCAACTGTGGAGAACTTACCACCCAGTTTCCCCTGTATTGGTGTCTGTGGAAGTCAAGAGTGGGGATGGAGAGAGAGAACCAAGTTCTCAGTATTTTTGTTAACCTCTATAGGAGGGATTTGTCTCCCATAAGAATGACTATTCATTATTAACTCTACACGGAAAGGAGGAGGTGAAATACACGTTTATCTATGAGCACTTATGGCAACATTAAAGAATCAGTAGCACCCTCTTCATTCACAAAGGACATTATGATGACATTTGATCAAACAGTGAATACTATGAGAACATCACATCTATTGTTACAGATTTTGTTCATGTGCTCAAAATCTCTGAAACCTCCAGTGCCATTCCCCATCCCTGATCCTATTTCCTGACACAAATTCTCATACTAACACAATATTCACCTACCGATAAATGTTTGATGTGACACTGGAGGTCTGTGTAATTCATACAAAACAAAATTATGATCAGAACAACTCTCAGCAACGAGCATGCCTCTGGATGCTCCCCTGTGGATATGCTGCAGCCGCCTGAGTGAAAGTGGGATTCACAACAAAGGCCTTGGAGTAATAATCATAAACCCCAAACATACATATCTTGTTCTTAAGACTTTAAACCCTTTGAAAAAGAAGAGTCTATGGTGTAATATTCTGTGAGAGGCATTGTACTTTTCAATCCATTATGTTAAAGTGTGAAATGGAGTCTGCCTGAGCTGGGGTGCCTTTTTCACATTGCACCCTCACTGAGAAACATCTTAAGAATCATGATGTTAGAAAAGATCTTTCATGTGTTACTGATGAAGCTCTGCTTTTATTTTCACTATATTGTTATAGGACATTTCTCTTAAACCCTTCCAAAATCTCCTACAGAAAAAGTGTCTCTAAATACAGAATCTACTTGGAATATAAGAGGAGCAAAAATAATTGGATATGACTTGTTTATAGGATAGGGAACAAAAAGGGACTAATGTTTTTCAAATGAGACTGTGAGAGCTGTTGTATTGTACTCTGATTATACCTGTGTAGTACACATTAAAAACAAAATTCAGGGTGATAACTGCCAAGATCAATAGGTTTATTTTTGCCTTTTTGTATTTTTTTAAAGGAGATGCACATACCATGCAATCAAGGGACAATTTCAGAACTGGGTGCCTCATGTAGAGAAATTCAAGATCAATATGTCTCCACTGGAACAGTTTAAATGAGCCTTTGATTAATATGTTTTAGAAATTGCATTTTCTTTCTTTTTTCTGTTTTGTATTATCTACATATTTTTTCTCAAATAAAATAACACCTGATAATGAAGTGAATAAAGAGTGAGTTATTTGTCTGCCAATTCCCTAGCAATGTGTCCTTTAATTTCTGATATGATGTGTCTGCCATGATATGTGATCGAAGTCATAAACCATGCCCACTAACATGTCAGTGTCAGTCTCATAAGTTGCTATGAACTCAGATAATAAGTTCTTACTCTCTTCTGAAAATACTAAAATGTCATAATGGTGTTTAAATACCATGCATAAAGTGATAATGGGTAATTGCTGAGGATTAAAACTACCCTGTGCATTTCACATGGCTGATAAAAGAACAGACACTGTTCAGGAACCCCAAGACAGAAGCTGTAATCATTCCCAACAGATTCACTGTTTACCAGAAGGTACTACACTTGAGGGAGTTTCTAAAAGCCAGACAGAATATTCTTGGTTCCTACTGATTTCATGCCACAGAAATAGGCCTCCTTTCATTAACGTTAGGTGTGTGTGTCCAATTTGGTCCTATAAAGGAAGGGTGGTAAGATCAGCATGTGTTCTATCCTGCTAAATGGGCAAAGAGATCTCTTCTGACGTATGTAGGATAGGATCTATAGCTATTATTGAAAGTGTATATAATGCCTTTCAAAAAAGACGCGATTATAATATTTTAGATTTCTTCAACCTTCTTAGATTTCATTCTTTTTGAAAACATGGACTATACCCACCTTATCTTTTTTGATTATCTGCTATGTTGCCCAGCAAGCAATAAGGACTCATTGATTAATAAAACAAAATGACTCACACCTGGGTGAAGTGGTTTGATTCAGGTGTCATCCATAATATTAATATGTTCTGAATGCTTGATCCCCAGCTGATGGCAGTTTTGGAATTGGAACCTTGTTAGAGGTGTGTTGTTGGGGGGGGTGGGTGTATGGGGTCATAGCCAGTTTCCCGTGCCAGTGTTGCACATCGTCCTGCCATTGTTTTGAGTGCTGTGGAGGAGGTGATGACCATTCTCTGATAATGCCATCATTTTCACTGCCATCATGGAGGTTCAACTGGAGTCTGTAATCCAAAATAAATCCTTTCCTCCAAAAGCTGCTTTTGTATGGGTTCTTTTCAGTGCGACAGAGAGAAAGTTAATTAAAACACTGTGAAAATAAATGAATACATCATATTGTTTAAATTAGCACTTATTATTATTCATTCATTTCTTCCTTACTTACTTTACTTACTTTAGTAAGTGTATTTACTTACTAAATACACAGTGCTATTCCACACTGTATGTTGTGGTTTAATCCAGGTGTCCCCACAAACAAATGAATGTGTTCTGATAGATTGATCCTCAGCTGATGGCAATTCGGGAATTAGAACCTCACTAGAGCTGTGTTGTTGGGGCGGGCTTATGGGGGTTATAAGCCAGCTCCCCCTTGCCAGTATTTGGTACACCTTCCTGCTGCTGTTTGCAGTGCTGTGGCGGAGGTGAAGTCCACCCCTCTGCTCATGCCATCATTTTCCCTGCCAGGACGGAGTCTCTCCTTGAGTCAGTAAGTCTAATAAACCCATTCCTCCACAAGCCGCTTTTGTTTGGGTTCTTTCTGTGCAGCAAATAGAAAGCTGACTGAAACACTGTGGGATACAAAAATGAATTATAAGGCTACCCTAATATGGCTCAATGGGCAAACTTTTATTGCCTGCTTGATGCTAACTCAAAATTCTGGGTTCCATCCTTGATTTAGTGAGTCATAATTTATCTAATGAAGTTTAAAAGCATTGCATAGGGAACCCCTGACCCCACGTGAGGCCAGGCCAGGGAGCTTTGCCTTGGCTTTCTACTGGCCCATGTGCCCTGTGACCCTGCCCACTAACCCCCTTACCGCAGGAGAGGTAAGGCCAGGGAGATGCACCTTGGCTTCCCACCAGCCAATGGGACCTGGGATCCAGCCCACTGACCACTGATCCCAGGCGAGGCCATTTTGGGCATCTTCTCCTTGGCTTCCTACCATGCTATGTGCCCCATGACCTTGCCCACCGACCCCAGGCCTTAGGCCAGATAAGCCAGCTCCTGCTTTGCTTCTAACCAGGCTGGGCCTCTGAAAATCCACCCATCAATATGCTTAACCCAGGAGAGGCCAGCTCAGGGAGCTGTGCCTTGGCTTCCCCCCAGCCAGTGTGTCTTGGGATTTCTGATACGCCATTCTCCCAACCTGCTCCTGGTGCTGAATGTATGAGCACCTCCTCACACACTCACTGCCTGGCACCAGAGGAAACCAGCTCGTGTGAAAACCTTACCAGTCCTTGTTGCAAACTTGTGTGTGGGCAATACCCCTACTGAGCACTCAGGAAAAATTAATTGCTCATCTGGAAATGGGCAGGTCACAAAACACACACACACACACACACACACACACACACAAGAGGAGTGCCCCACACCAAGTTTGCCTAGTCCCACTTTGGAAGTCTCCAGTGAAAATATCAAAGAAACAGTACAGATGCAAGTCCAGGAAAAGATGACAACATGTGCAGGACATCTCTGCATGGTGTATATATCCAGATTATTAATGGAAATTGAAGCAAAAATTGGGGTGCAGAATCAACTCACAGCTTTGCAACTAGACTTAACACGGTTGAGGAAAAACAGACTGATATTGGTGGAACAGTAAATGAGTTAAAAGCAAACCAGCAATTGGAGGTGCTCGAGAATCAGCTGGCTAAACAAAACAAAGACATAATCAAGTAAAAGAGAGATTAACATTAAAAAAGACAATTTTTGAAATGAAAATGCAACTCAACAAAGAGATCGAGAGAATGAAAAAAGCAGTATTGGAAAACCATAATTAAATGGAAATATTTAAAACATTTTTAGAATCCCCCACTACCAGAGTTAATAATTAAACCTGGAAGATAGAACCTCAGACATGGAAGACAAAGCAGAAGAAATAGATTGGGATAACAAAAACCTGGATAAATTAAAAAAAGCATATGAACAAAATATGAAGGAACTTTCAGACACACTTAAGCAACCAAATCTCTGGATCATGGGGATACGGGGGGGAGAAATTCAGGCAAAAGGCATAAAGAATATATTCAAGAAAATTATTGAAAAAAAATTCCCCATTCTTGCAAAAGAGAGTACCATTCAGATCTAGGAAGTGTACAGAACACTAAACAGGCAGGATCAAAACACATCACAGTAAAAACTAAATACTGAGAACAAAGAGAGGGTTCTAAAAGCAGCACAAGAAAAACAATCACATATAAAGGCATACCTATCAGAGCAACATCAGATTTCTCCATGGAAATAATGAAAACAAGAAGGGCTTGGAATGGAATACTTCAAAGCCTAAACCACTATGGCTTTCAACCCAAACTAATGTGGGAAACGGGACCCTCATTCACTGCTGGTGGGATTGCAAACTTGTACAGTCACTATGGAAAGCAGTGTGGAGACTCCTGAATAGGATGGATATAGAGCTACTAACAGACCCAGCTATTCCTCTTCTGGGCGATCCCTTGGACAGAGTCATTTGCTCAACCATGTTTATAGCAGCTCAATTCAGGAAAGCCTGTTGGCCAGATTTTGAGGCCCTGTGTAAACACTTCGAGTTCTCTGCAGCCTGGAACACACTGAAGAGTGTCTTGGAGTTATCCTGGCCTGGAAACATGGTGGGCTTTTGGAGCTTCTGTCAGTTTTACTCATGGACAACTCAAGGTTCCCACCAGCTTCTTAGAATTATCAGTAAATTTCTGGATAAACCCTGCTTCTTTGTTCCCCTGCTTTATAAATTGGCGGGTGCAGAGGATGACCCAAGAAAGACAAATGGGGGCTAGAGAAATGGCTCAACCAATAAGGGGATTGATTGGAAAGCCTATCAAGTGGGATTCAATTCCCAGTACCACATGCATCTGGAGT
Source organism: Zapus hudsonius (assembly GCA_004024765.1). Classification (NCBI taxonomy): domain Eukaryota; kingdom Metazoa; phylum Chordata; class Mammalia; order Rodentia; family Dipodidae; genus Zapus; species Zapus hudsonius. Next base: position 13,232 of record PVHP010003824.1, read on the forward strand.
TTATTTGCAATATCTGCTAATAATAAGAAATGCTAGTGCTCTCTCTCCCTTCCCCCTTCTCCTGTCTCCTTTCTGCTTATAAATAAATATTTAAAATGAGAAACACCAAACATTTTTGAAGTTGAAGATTGTCAGTGTTTCATTGTTCTGAGAAATCCTGGTCTGTGTGAGTGACAGTGGACTGTTTTATACTGAGAACAAGGGGACTTAACAGGCTTCCTAGAGGAGTTTCTTCAAATTGAATAGAGTATTTTACACACTTGCAAATGTTAAACCAGTTAAATGGAGAGAGGAGCAAGGCAATTATATCTTTAGCTTTTAAGGAAACCAGAAGTGTGTAGTGGCTGTTGTAGAGATATTTCTCTAGAACCTGGGTCAACAGACTATCCAGAAAAGGTAAGATAATAAATATTTTCGTTGAGGCTTTGATAGACATAAGGTTTAACTATAATGACCCATTTTTGTAGCACAAAATGCAATCATAAATAATAGGAAACAGACAAAAATCTACTGTTTTCTAAAATTACAGCAGGCAGAACTGGATAAGAATTATGAGCCATCATTGATCTTTCGATGGTTGGGAATAACAAGTTTACAATAAAATGTTCATGCTCTTTCTCCCTCCCCACTTCCTATCCCATTTTAGCCAATGGAAATACATCCATCTGTCATTTTCTCATGAAACTCAGAAAATCCCTGCCTTTGGTCATGGTGCACTTTAGTACTTGGGATGCTGACATCATGACACCATGATGAGGCTTTCCCAGCCAGCTGAAAACTAATGCTCTGATTCAACACACTACCTAGCTCTGAAAAGTAATACTTCAACACTGATGTTAATTTACCACAGATTGTTAAAAATACTTCTAAATTATCACTCATTAATGAGTACTTTGATGAAAACATAAACGAACTAGAAAAAGAAGTAGGGAAGAAGGGAGACAAATTAGGGGAGAAATTTCACAAAGAGAAGTGGGAGAGTGAAAAAATAATTCATAGGTGATATTTTGATTCCCCAGTACCTACATAAGTCCAGATGTACAAAGTGGCACATGCATCTGGAGTTAGTTTTCAGTGGCTAGAGGCTCTGGAAAGCCCATTCTCCCTTGCTCTCACTCTTTCTCTTCTCTTTGTCTCTCTTTGCATTCAAATAAATAAATAATAAAAATATTCAAAAAATTTCACATGGAAGATGACAATGTTACCAAGATTAACCAAGCAGTGTGTGTTTGGCCCTAAACCTGTCATTTAAACAATGCCCTCCTAGAAAATGTGTGGAAGAAAAGACAGAACGAATGTCAGAAAGGAAGATGGGAAGAGGGGCTGAGGAATGCTATCTCCTCCAGAGGACACATCCACTGCATGCATGGTCTTCCTTCGGATGACTGGATCTCAAAGTGTTTCATCGTGGATGAGGGAAGGGTCCATGCGACAACCACACTTTCAGAGTAAAGAGTGGAAACTGATGATTGCTTGGAGAGGAGGAGTCATGTCCTTTAGTGGTGTAACCACTGGAGGATTTCCCATTCCCAAAAAATTAAACACTAACTCACGATTATGCAAATGATCCTAGTTTAAACCAATGGGTCAAACAGTAAAATAAGACACAGAAGTGGGATAGAAATCTCATGAGTATCAGAAAGCTTTTTCTCAGAAGGGGCAAGGGAAAAAAGTGGATAAATGAGGGAATCAAAATGTGTTCTCTATTTTTATGAAATTCTCAAGAAATTCACATGATTTATATCTATTTAAAACTCTGTGATGAGAATCAAGCATTTATGTAACACAAGCACATTGCATATGGTATTTATTTAATTTGAACCTGAAATTAGCTCTGTGAAACAGGGACCATGATTTCAATTATGGTGATCAGAACAGATTTGAGAGGTAATATAAAATGAATTGCTCTGAACTAACTTTCCATATGAACACAAATTAAATATTCTTACCTGAAACCTATTTTTCTTACCAGAAAATCATATCTATATCAATGTACAGTAAAACTCAGTGTAGAAACTTTTGGAGATAAGAAACATCAATGAAATAAAATATCAGTATTATATATTAATTAAGTATGAATTTCAGGATACTTAAAGAATACAACCAGACAGTCATAATTTTCAAATATGAAAGTTAAATTCTGTATTCCAATAGCAATCTCAATGTTTGTGGCTTTCTTAGTGAATTTCACTGCCTGATATGTAAACAAATTTATATTTAATTTATTTCCCATTTATTATTTGCTGATGCTCTGAAAGGGCTAGATGAGATGAATCAATTTGAATCTCCTTCAACAATAGTATTTCTCCATTTATTTAGCTCTTCTGAGTAAGCTGGGTCTGAAGAATGAGGTAACAATTATTGAAGCTGTTTTAATAACTCAAAAATTGACCCATGTATTAATAAACTGCTGGGTTTTCTGTGTCTTTCAGTAAGAACTATAGAAGATGGTAGCAGATGGAAACATATTTGAAGCCATTTAAAATAATTTTCTTTCCAGTATTTCTGGTGTGTATTTGTCTATATGTGAATACCTTTTCTTTATCACAAATTTATTCTGAACCCCATGCCTTCATAGTTGCTGCGCTAGATGCTGAGAAAAATCACACACAGCAGGTTAGGATGCTGAGAGAGAGGGAAAAGAAGTACACTGAAAAAGGACAACCAACCAATGATTATTCATGATGAGAAATATGGTGCACTGATTAACACAACCAAGTCAGGTACTCTTCAATAACTTCTTCAAAAGACACAAAAATAAGCTTACTAAAACATATTAAGACAGAAACAATAAACATGATAACATTAGAAGAAAGTTACACAAGTAAATGAGTATAGACTGTCACATTTGTATTTAAATATTATTCTTCTGACTAGTTTCCCTAGTAAGATTATTTTTCAGTAGTTTGACAAGTAAAATCTAACTCATTGGTCATCCTTAATTATATTACTACACACAGAGAGACACATACAGACACACACACACACACACACACACACACACACACACACACAAACACACACATACACCAAGCATACCTGACATTTCATTTTTTTTTTCCATCATATAGGCCCCTTTGGTAACGTCAATTACTATAAGAAATCTATCCATGATGGGTGAGTTGGTATGGTCTCAAGTCCCAATCCATGTCCACTGTGATTCTTTCCCCACATTCTAATGTTTCTTCCACAATTGTCTCTTTCATATTTAATATGGAGCTGGAAATTAGAAATATCTGCAAGCATTCACCTCAGTTTCCTGTGACTTGTTTTGGGTTGGCAGAGCAAGAATGGAACAAGGAGCCTAGAGGACCCTGATGAGGAGAAGAGAGCACAAGTACCACAGGTCCTAATGTGAATTTATTGACCATCTCCCAATCCTCCCTCGATATCCTTAGAATAAGTTTTGACAGAGTCACAGTTGCAACATAATGTCTATTTGTCACCTTGCCTTTTGTCTTTGGGGTCTGAATCCAGCTAATAAAATTCAGTAAAAACTCAAATCATTTCTATCCTCTGGGTATAACCTTTATTATCCCAAAGATATTCTAGTTTTTAAAAGATTTTAATGACAGAATATAAGTGAAAAATATCATCCTTCAGAAATACTAAAAGCAAAGAGTCATCAATTTCTTTTCCGTAGATTTGTAGATTTTCTGTAGAATCTTAAGAGGTATTGGGGAACTGGAGATAACAACTCATTTTTTGCCCATTAAATAATGTAACTCATTATGGACAATAAAAAAAGTAAAAAAAAAAAAGAGGTATTTACAACTATTCAATGCCCATTCAAATTTTCCCATTTTATATAATCTAAATTGTCTATAAAATTCTTATATAAAATATGACATATGTAATAATCTCACTCATGGAATGTGTGCATATAAACATACAGGGTTCTATGATAGCATGTGCATATCTATACTGCATTCATTATTTATGAGTGCATGTGTTTAACTTTATAATATAATATAATAACTTTAAAATTTAATTATTTGTACAACGAATATCTTAAATTTAACTCATTTTGTTTCTAGGCTGCCGTTTTAACTGTTTGAAGAATAAGTGTAAACCACCTCTTCCACATTTCAAAGAACTCTGTTATAATCTTTACATTGCACTAACAAGATGTTAACTGAAATTTGTGAAGATTTATGGAATTACTGCTAAACCCCATAGATCAGAGATTACCAGTAAGAAATATGTTACATTTTAAGTTTTAAGACCCACTGGTCCTAGGGTCAGTTACTACAAAAGGTTTGCTGAGAACTGATAGAATAGGGAACTGACTCTAACCAGGAGCACAAACAAACTTCTAACCCTGTTCCCTCCCAATGCCAGCTAACCAAAGGGTCTAGGAAAAAGAACTAACTCTTTCATGGGTAGAAATTTGTTGCTTCTCCTCCAAATTCAAAATACTAGGAACAGACATTTTAAGAAAATCTTGCGAAAATGATGTTGGAGGCATATAAGAAAGAGAAAATACTCTCTTTCCAGGAGGATATCTGGCTAGAGTATAAATGGTTTTCTCTCCTCATGTGACCAAAGCGTGGGAGAAATGAGAATGTGTATGACCTGGCAAAATGAAGAACCTTTAGGAAAAAAGAAGTTACACTTGTTCCTTGCTTTACTTCCAGTTCCTAGAAAGTAGAGACTGATTGCTCCAAGTTGTGCCCCTACACTTGAGGGCAATTCTAGCAGGAGTCAGTAACAGTAGCATGTGGCTGAATATCCAGAATCACTTTCTCCTTTTCTGAGTTCTTCACCCTATTTAAACTCTTCAGGAAGGCAGGAGGAAAGGCTGCTTCCTCAGATGCAGTCTACACCACACCACTATCACACTGCCCCTTTGAGTCATGGAGGCCATAGTTTTAGCCTGTATTGGGAAACAGAAAATAAGTTGGCCTTGAAATTTTAAAATAAACAGGGACTATTCTCAAATTCTCAAATAAGAAAATTTTATTAAACCATATTGGGAAAAAAAAAAGATCTCAGTAAATTGTCATTAAAGGAGCTAGATAAAAGGTATGTAAAGTGAGGGTAGAAACCAATGGACCCAGCTATCTCTCTACTGGGCATCTACCCTCAAGACTCCTCACTTCAAGGCAGAGCAATTTGTTTAACCATGTATATAGCTGTTCAATTCACAATAGCTAAGAATTGGAATTAACCCAAATGCCCATAGCTGGACAGATGGGTATCAAAGTTGTAGTACATATACACTATGGAATTCTACTCAGCAGTAAGGAAAACTGACAAACTGACATAATGAAATTTGCAGGAAAGTGGATGGACTTGGAATAGATACTTAGTGAATTTGAGAGAGAGAGATAGAGATAAAATACCAAATATTGTCCCTCATCTGCAGTTTCTAATAGGGTTAAGTTTGAATAGTAAGCAAACCTGACATGTAAATCATGAGACTAACATTCAGGGTGGAAGGTATTTGGAGGGGAGGGAATGGGAGGGGGAGAGATAAACAAAAAACTAAATCCTTAATGAATCAATAACGTCAAACCCTTACTTTTGGATAATAAGCTATTCTTGAGAAAAATGGGGGCATCATCTGGTAAGAAGGGCCCTGAAAATGTGGGGGGGGGATGAATCCCTCATACAAGTGGCTTGCCAGAAATTGGTTACTTCCCACACTGAGCTTTTGATTGGAGAGACCTACAAGGTCCCTAAAACAAGACAGGCTTATGTCAAAGCTCTTGATTTTCTGCCCCAGGCAAAAGATAAGATGCTACTGCTGTCACACAACAAGGAGACCCCACTGGTTCCAGAAAGGAAGCCAGATCTCAGATAATAGCCCATATAGTGCTGGAAGGGGATGCATGAGCTACCAGGGGAAATTGGCCAATGGTATTTGGAGAAACAGGGGACATTGCTAAACAATTGTGACCCATGGTCTGAGAATGCAGAGAACACTGCAATAAGGAAGAGACCAGCAAAGCAAGAAGTACTCACCTGTGCAAGAGTGATGCTTTAACCTAGGCAGACAATCAACAGCTCTCTGATTAGCCAATGAAAGATATAGTCAGTGGCAAGGAACCCTTACCTGGAACTGGGATCCAAGGCAAATTCTTATGGAGACCAAGAACCTGGACTCTCAGGGAAAGCCCCCACTAAACAGGGGTATACAGAGAGACCACACCCAGCAAATTAATAATGATTGTCCCTTTTAACCTATACTGATGTCATTCTCAGTTGGAGATTCTGTTTGTATTTTTCAGAAAGCAGCAAGAATCATGGACATCCATCTCCTACCAAAACGACCCTAGATGATATCTGACTCCCAGGCAGGAGATGAAGCACCCCTAAATCATCTTCCGTTGCCCAAATGAAACCATAGAGGAAGTAGGGAGATGAGCAGGAGTGTTGCTTCCTTAGTAAGTCAGACAACCTATGAAAGGGTAATGGAGGCAGATTCTGAGGATACTCAAAAATGTACCAAGCAGAAACCCAGAGAATCCTTAAGATATCAACAGTAACACACACTAAATCTCACCTACCATGACTCAGGGAATATTGTGAAAGAGGAGGTGGAAAGATTGAAAGAGACATAGTGGGGGGAATATCCAGAAGCATTTATCCCCTCAAAAAATTAATAACTGGTGACTGCTTGCACAATTCATAGCCCTCAGTCCTGTGGACCATTATAGTAGTCCCACTGAGGAGGGCCCTCAGTGGATTGGGGACAGGGAGTAGGGAAATGATGTGCCAATACAAGACTTGTTCATAGAGTTTCTACTTATTAATAAGAAATAAAAAAAAAGAAAGAAGAGTTACAGGAATGTGCTCCACTGTCAACGTCCACATACCCAGAGACTGTCCAATTTACTCACTGTATCATATTCAAACATTATATGATGTTTGTTTACATATAAACAAGTCTAATGTCTCTAATAAGTTCATATGAAAAATTTTAAGTTAAGACATTAGATTTGAACAATTTTGCCTATGAAGAATATATATTTGTATGTAGCATTAAAAGTTATTTTTTAAATTAAATTAAGGACATTAGTCTGAACAAATTTGAAAATAACTAAACAAAGTAATATACTAAAGTATGAATGGATAAGGAGTCTATCCCTCCTATTTTGAGTGCTATTATGGAAAGGGATGGCCGGCTACAAAGAAACAAACAGCTACAGCTGAACCAATACTTAAAAGCAAAAATATAAATAAAGAATATTAAATAAACAAAATCTATTGCAAAAATTTAACCACAAGATTGATTGTTTCATTATTTCTTCTATTCATTAGTCTAGTTTTAGAAAAGACATCTCATTCGATATAAGAGAAAAAGAAAAAAAAAATCCTCTGTTTAGACTTAAAATGTCTCCTTTTACTCCCAGGCATAGAATTTTATCAATCTGCAGAAGTATGCAAGATGTTGCTAAAGGAACAATTGCAGTCATGGTTCATAGCATTTCTATCATTTACCCATTAGTAGTTTCACTTGGCATCACCCACAGCCATGAGGTATTTTGCAAATTTGACTCATCTGGGTTAAAAGCAAGCTGTGATGGTTTTCCTTGGATCACCGATTTATCCATGCATTATGCTAAAGTCAAAGTCAATGCCAGTTTTTTGTCTTATTTTCTAGTCATACTCTGCAAGTTCACCATGTGTTAAGTTGGCACTATGAAATAAGATCCAGGACACATGGTAGGAAGAAGGAAAAGTTTGATTATATCTTTAGCAGGTAAATTCACATTTCATAATACAACCACCAAATTATGAGCATACAATAAAACAGTATCTGTAGCTTCTATCTCTTCAAAAGATATAATCAGAAAGGCAGCCATTTCTACAGCTCAGGAGTTGTAATATCTGATTTGAGTAGGTTTCTGTGCTTTCTAACTATATACTTTCATTTGAATGGGAGTAAATTTAAGTGTCTAACTTCACACTGTGTTAATGGGAAGTCTAAGTACAGTTCCCATAGAGCAGGGATTACAAGTGACTTTTATGTTGAGCACTTGTGCTCTTTTGAAAGTTAGCTACAATGTGGGATAACCTGTTAGGTAAGACATATGTGAAAAGTAATAGGATACAAAGAGAAGATTTAAAATGATGTAGGGTAATGGAAAATAGATGAATGGATATCTTAGATGCCATTTGAAGCTTAACAGTAAATGAAGTAAATGGTATTTAGTTTGAGTAAGAGAACACATTCCAGTTATTTTTAAAAGACTAGGCCACCTACACAATAGCTTTCACTTTTTGACTCCTCTGCTAATTTCTTCAGGAAAATATTTCAGAGGCTGCATTTTCCAAGTTTATGTTTTTACAAATGTAAAGGGTTTCCACTCTTTAAATTTCATAAGTTTAATTTGAGATATTGATATCTGTGGCAGATATTTTGGTTGATTGACTCTTTTCATCTAGAAACAAAGGTAATTAATTTAGGGCAAGAACAATAATATTCCCCTTTCCCAAGTGTTAAGTTTAAGAATATATTTACACACATACACACACACACACACACACACACATGCACGCACGCACGCACGCACTCACAAAATTATGACCAATATGTTGTAAAGAGAAATCTGATTCAAGATTTATAACAACTGGATTTTCACTTTCATGACAGAAACTGAAAGAGATATGCTTCTATTTCCTCTGGACATGTTGTGTAGATATAGAGACTGCATTTAGTGGAAAACAAATGTAGCAAAGAAGATAGAAAGATTCCAAGCATTGATTCACTTAACTTTGCCTCAGAGCATTTGGGATATGAAAGAAAGCACAGCCTAAACAACTTTTTAACAGTAGAAACCTATTTCTTACATTTCTTTAGGATGTGTCCTGTTAAGGCACTAGTAGGTTATATAAGTCAAAGGTATTGCTTTGAATGCTTTTTCTCTAGAGAGAATGAATGATATGTCCTCATGGAGCAGGACAGCAAAATAGACCAACCCTTTCACTGATAAGAGACAAAGGACCCCAAAAAATAAGAGAACACATGAGTATAAATAAGGATAGACCAAACTTGGAAAATTATCATTATCTCTGTCCATTTAGAAAATACTCTTTAGTATTTGCCAAAATTCTTTATTTTCTGGCTAGAAGAAGATAATACGACATTTATACTATTCTATAACTATCAGTGTTGTAAAAAATCCTGTGAGGGTTTTGAAAATTGCATATACTTTACATAAAGCATCCTGTATTTTGGGGTGGTAGATCTATTTTGGGGTGTTGTTGTTGGGGTGTGGGTCTTCTTATTGGTTGGTTCCCTAGTATATAATATCATTGCTACCAGGAATTGGATTAGTTGCTCCATTTATAGTACTTAGGCTAACCAGCTGCTAGTTTGGCAAAGCTATTAAAATACTTTTTCTGATTTTCTGATTTTATTATTTATCTTTGGGAAAACACACCATTGCATCTTCAAACACCAGGTTGTGGGAATAGAAGGAGTAGACTTTATTTGTAGAGAGGGAGGACTCAATTATGCATTAATGAAAGGAGGCTTTAAAAAGGGCAACTTTTGTTTAAGAAATACTTCCCCAGCATGTATTTCCTTTGGTGTGGTAGTTTGAATAGATGTCCCCCATAGAATCAATGGTTTATTAAAATTGTTAATTGTCTCCAGGCTTCTGGCTGGAGGAAGTGTCACTTTGGCCTGGCCTCCTGGGGTCATGACACCCTTTCTAAATTGGATGCAAAATTCTAGGGATACATATGCAAAACAGCAGCCAGAACCCTAGTCTGGCAATTCTGCCATTTTGTGAGTCACAGTGTGTTTGCTTGCTTGAGGTGCTGGTGGTGGGTTTCTCTCTCTGCTTGCTTCTGTGAAAGGAAGCTAGCATTTTCCTTCATTTTTTGGAACTTCCCCTGGATCTATTATTTTCAATAAATACTTTCCTCCCCCAAATTGTAGCTGGTTTGGAGATTCATCCTGTTATAGTACATGCCCACCTCACCCTGCTCCTATAATCCTGCCTTTGTTTCCCTGTAATCTTGCATCTGTGGATAAGCACAGTAAATACTGAGAATGGCCTGGCCTATGGGTTCTATAGATATGGAAAGAATGTGCAAATGCCCTGGTTACTGAAAAAGCCTGTAAAGATTCCCTGAATTGTGATGCATGTTTGTATTCCCTTAAAGGATCTGCTGAATTTAGCTCTGGGCTCATTTGCCTCTGTCTGGCTATGGATACGCACTGAGCCCTGGGCATGCCTGGTTATTTTTAATAAAACCCTTTGCGTGTTGCATAGGAGAGTTGGTCAGAGTCTTCTTTTGAGTCAAGGGTGCTGGGTTCTAACAATCCCAGCAGTGTGTGGCTGACTACAACATTTCGTCTTGGTATCGGAAATTGGTCTTTTCTTATGAAATTCTTCCCAACACTTTCAGCAGATGTGGTGTAAACAGAGCTTGAGGACAACATGATCCAAAGGCAGCTATGTGGTGTGGTCAGATAGAAGCCAGAATGGATGCCCTTGTGCATGTGAACTAAACAGGGAGGCATTAGGTGTTTGTTGTTGTTGTTGTTTTAACTGCTAATTTCAAGCAGTGGAAGGACTTGTTCCTGGATCCTTTATAAAGGTTCAGTTGTGAGAGGCTGGGGTTGGGAAGCCCTTATATGGCTTCAGGGAGAAACACTGACTGAAAGCAGTGAACCCAAACTGAGAGATGAGGATAGAGGTACAAGAATCCCATGGCATTGTTTTCTATCTCCACACTCTGACATTTCAAAAGCCTCCATACTTTTCATTCGGTTGAAGGAACAAATCTCTATTTTGCTTAAGATAGTCGGGTCTCTGTCACCTGCAGCTGAATCTTCTCTCATTCAATGAGGAAGAGACTTTTCAATTATTAAGTGTATTAACATAGAAGTATGAAGTCTATACTAGAATAATGCATATGGAACCATTAGAATATTACTTAAAAGTTTTTTTTATTTATGGAATTTTCAAATACAATTTGTTTTTGTTTATTCTCATACCTTCTTTTACCTCTCCCTTCTAACCCACAACATCATCCTAGCCTGTAATTTTCTTCCTCTGTTTACATGACACAAGTATTCTTTTGGCTTTCTCTTCCCCTCTTCCAGTGCATCTCTTTATATGTATGTTTCAATATAGTCTTGTATTTCATTTTTTAATCCACACTTGCTAAACCATATACACCTACTTAGATATAACAAAGACTCACATATGTGAGAGAACATTTGATTTTGGTCTTATTTTGACTCGCTTCACTGAATATGATTCTTTAAGGATTAATCTATTTTCCTATGACTCATAATTTCACTTATTATACTGACAAATTAATATCCATTGTGTATTTGTATCACATTGTTATTATTCATTTCTCTGTTACTGGGAGTTTAGTCCATTTCTTAATTTTAGATACTATAATCACAGCAGTAAAGAACATGGATGTTCAAGTATCTCTGTAATAGAGTATTGAGTCTGCAGTGTAAATACCTAGGGATTGTAGGGCTTGGTTGTATGGGAAGTCTATTTGTAACTTTTTGAGTAAAAAAAAAAACAGATATTTTAATGCACGTATGTGTGTGTGCACATGGTTATGGGTGCAAGTGTATTCTTGTCATAGAAGCCAGATGACAATTTTGAGTGTTGTTTCTCAAGAATGTCATCCATTTTCTTTGAGATAAGGTCTCTCCGTGGATAAAGTTGTTACCCAGAATTCCACCTCTCTCTATCTCCCCAGTACTAGGAATATAAACATGAGCAATGCCTGGCACTTTAATATAGATTCTGGGGATCAGCTTCAGATTGTAATGCTTGCCAAGCAAATACTTCATTGGCACAGCTATCTCCCCAAAATAAAAGGAGTATTCTGAAGTGGATCATGTATCAAAATGGCAGTGGGTGGTATTGAAATCTCAGGAACTGCGGAGTTAAGAGGTGATTCCAGGCAGCCCTGTGTCCAAAAAAAAAAAAAAAAGGCAACTTAAAAGGTGTTCTTTGGCCATCTCTCTCATCCTGTTATTGCTAAGAGTCTGTTATAAATAACAGACACTTAAGGTAAGCACGCTGTATGTCAGGCTCTGAAGACACTAAGTGATTTGAATTAAGTGATTTGGTCTGAGTCAATGTGAGGCCAAATCCAGCTGGCTAACTGCCAAAATTGCTCCACATGCCAAACATGTTGTGATATTTCACACAGACAGTGCTGGATCAGCAGAAATTCCTAATGATTTTGGCAGCTAAGTAGCTCTGTGAGATAATAAAGAAAGCTGTACCTTTAAATAGCTCAGTGGAAAAATGCAATGGAGCAAAAGGGAATTGCAGAAGGCTCACTGAACTGTTCTGTTGATGGTATGGAGCGAATATAGCTCCTTGAGCAGCTTTCTTTCCATCAAAATCATGATACTCTTGAGCGTTGGCAAGGAAGTATCAGATAATGAGAATGTTGTGAACATGCCTTTCCTCTGCTGAAAATCTTTAATTGTAATTGCAGCATGGAATGGAATGGTGTAATTAGTTGTCTATGTGACAGGATAGGCTCAAATGTTTCCTGGCATTAAAAAAAAGACCATTTTGTTTCCATATCTCCCATTTTTTCCAATGAACTGATGAGTAGGATGGGAAATGGATTTATTTTTAACATGGTGAACTGAGCATGTTCACTATCTGAAATGACAAGAGGCTAGAATGAAAATCAAGAGGAGTATGTGTGATTCATTTAAGTGGTGGTTCTAAATATACAGAGGTGGAAAGTGAGTACCACATCTTAATGCATGGGACTACAAGAGCATTTGTTCCCTAAATCATAGACATGACCTTGCCAAAATAGTTATTTATCCACATTTTATGTACATGGCAACTGGGTCTCAGAAAGATTGAGTAATTGAGTCAACAGGCATGATGCAAAACCTAGCTGCAATTTGCAGCCAAGTCAAATTCTGAAACTACCAAACTTTAAAGATCATTATTGTTTCCTTGAACTGCATTCAAATTTTTAAAATGCTGGGTTTCAAAATTTCTCTTGAAGAAGTTTAAAGAAGTTCACTAAAATATGAATTCTCATGACAGAACAAGATGAAAAATATATTGAAAGATATGTAGATGGATGAGAGGAAGATTAATTTGTGGCTTTAACTTGATGGTGATAACTTGTGGATATAAATAAGAAGTATGAAATTTCTTAAGAATTTATGAGGCATACATTCCTTAGACTTCATAGGATAGATTCTAGAATGCCTTTTGGTGGACCTGGTATGAGAGACAACTAGAGATTTTTATATAGTGAGGATTCTAATGCAATCTTGATGTGGAACATGAAGATCCATACTGAAAACACACACAAACACACACACACACACACACACACACACACACACACACACACACACAAACACACATACGTTCACACACATAGAGTTTCAACCACTGAACTCAAATTGGATTTTCAACTTTGTAACTCCAGGACTGTTAGCAAAACAGCTTTTTATCTGTAACCTGTTACAGAAGAACTGAGCAAACTGAATCTGAGAAGGAAAAAAAAAATAGTGCCAGAGGCATCTGCATTGATGATTGTGACAGCAGATTTCTCTGCTGTGTCCTCATTTTTTAAAACAATCCATTCTTTTAAGCATTTTATAAAAAAATGAAAAAGAGAAGAAAGCCAACAAAACCTACTTTCCTAAGTTAAAAAGCTTTTAAAAGCCCTGCTTCCTTTGTCTATCATAATGACATATTTGATTCACTGCCAAATCTCAAATTACATCATTATACTTTGATAATAGTTCCTTTTACAAAATATAAAGCCACTTTCCCCACAACTCCTACCATGGGTTTCCAAACACAATAATTTGTAGTTTTCTAAAATAGATGCCTTATGTTGGAACTAATTTTGCCTTAATTTTAACCATTCTCTGGTAAAGACTGTCAATGAGACTCATATTCATTTCACCATTCTGTGACAATTAACACTTTGTAAAAATGCGATTATGATGTAGAAATTTTTCCAAAGTTAACTTTAACAGAAAAATGTATATGTACCAAAAGAGTATCCTTTTCAAAATAATGGTTTCTCAACTGTATTTTTCTGAAACAATGCATTTTACTTTTGCCAAGAAATACAACATTCTTAATAATCCCCCTTATTCATAAATATGTTTTGGTAGCACCCTTTGATCTACCTGGAAGCTATTACACAGTTGTACCTTTCCCAACCCTCTCTGCAGCTTGGATTTGCCTGGTGCTGGGATTGGGGAGGAAATGCTGAGTGCTGAAAGCTGTGGGTACAGCGGCTCTCTGTCAGCTACCACTCCTCCAGTGTGCTCCATGGTCATATTTACGTCATCCTTGCCCAGATTGGGTTATTTTATTCTCAACATTATCATTTTCTAGTTATTGGGTTGGAATAACTGTTTTCTTTCTTTTTATTTTATTTTATTTTATTTATTTATTTATTTATTTATTTATTTATTTATTTATTTATTTATTTTTTATTGTCCATAATGAGTTACAACATTTAGTGGGCAAACAATGAGTTGTTATCCCCGATCCCCCCCCCCCACTCTGCTGTTTTCTAACTGATGAGAAATGGGCTTCCATTTCTCACATTTCTATTGTGCTCAAGAGAAAAGAACAAACATCCCTTTCACTTTTCGTGAGAGCTGCAGGGCCCAGAGTCACTGAGTTTGTGTTTTTTTTTTTTTTTTTTTTTTTTTTTGCCTAAAAATGGGGATAATAATAACAATTCTGGAGATTGGTTCTAAAGACAACATGATACAAAATAGTGAATAAAAAATGTTGTTTAATAAAGTAAATTTCTTTCATTTATAAGGACAAATGTAGGCATTGATTTGAATTCTTCATTATACAAGTCACCATTTTTCTGTTTTGCCTATGTTTGTTTAAATGAAATATCATGTAGACAACATATTTTCTCAGGGCACAGTAGTGAAGGCCTTTAGTCCCAGAACTCGGAAGGCAGAGGTAGGAATATCGCTGAGTGTGAGGCCACTCTGAGATTCCATAGTGAATTCCAGATCAGCCTACACTAGAGCAAAACCCTACCTGGGAAAAATAAAATAAAATTCTTGCTACCTTCTAAGCCCTCATTTCTAGACAATATGGAACTTACCCAAAGATTGTTGTTACTTCCAAAGGATACTACGAAAAAAGCACAATTTAGAATAAGACCTAGCTCTTCCCACTTCTTTGCCTTTCCTTCATTGTTTTATTTCATTTATACTGTTTCTTTGGACATAAAACTATCTAACATTTCAAAGTCATACTTCAAGTTTCAATATTTGTATCATTACCTTCCTCTGGAACAATAGAAGGATATTAGACTGTGATAGATTTTCATTCCCACTATTTTCCATCAGTATTGCTCATGGATGCTTCACCACATTTTCATCTATATTCTCCCTGCCCCTCAAATAGGATATTTCTATTGCTATTTTGTTTTTTAAGAAATATTTTATTTATTAGTTTGTGGGAAAGACAGAGAGAGAGAAAGAGAGAGGGAAAGAGGCATATATATATGTATATATATATATAGAGAGAGAGAGAGAGAGAGAACATTCCAGGGCCTCCTGCCACACTACATGCACACTCCAGACATATGTGCCACCTTGTACATTAAGCTTTAAATATGTACTGGGGAATTGAACTCAGGTCCTTAGGATTTACAGGAAAGCACACATTAATTGTTAAGCCATCTCCCCAGTGCACATTTTTTATTTTGTTTTTCTGCAATGAGTTAGAATCCAGTTCATGATCGCCTGTGTTTACATACATATGTACACACTGTACATCTTCTGTCTGGAAAAAAATATTTGTTCTGACTAAATCACATATTTAAATTTTCATTTAATCAGTGCCTGTTGATTTTGCATATGATTTTAGTTTGTCAGTAAGCATGCTGATACTTTAGATTATAGATTACTGAGTGGATGATCTTCAGTTTCTCTCTCTCTCTCTCTCTCTCTCTGTGTGTGTGTGTGTGTGTGTGTGTGTGTGTGTGTGTGTGTGTGTGTCTGTGTGTGTGTTCAGCACTTTTCAAACAGCATAACACAGTTTTCAAATTCTCTTTGTTGGAAAATGTTGAAACATTACTTAACAAAATAAGCATCACTCTCTTGACTAAAATCCTCTTTGTTTCCTCTGCTTGCTGTTAAGTTCCTCCTTAGTATTATTTTGTCCTGCTAGGTTTCTGTGATGCATGAAGATGTGGATTTGCTGTGTTGATCAATTCTCAGAAGTGTCAGTCACCATTTCTTTGTCCATTTTCTCTGCACTGTACTAGGGAGATACATAATTTTCTTCCTTAACACTGACCTACATTTCTCAAACTATCATGATTTTTATCTCTTAGGCTCTGTGTGCTAAATAGGAAGTAATTTTCTTCATGTGTCTTCATTATCTAGAACACCATCCACCTCCACTGAGACATGATCTGTCATTTGCCTGGAGCTTTCACATTAGGCTCTTCTGGCTGGCAAGCGAGCTTCAGGCATCCTCCTAAACCCGCTTTCCCACCACTCGGATTCCATGAGCATGCAACCATGCTTGGCATTTTTATATAGGTTCTGGGAATCAACCTCAAGTCCTCATGCTTGCAAGGAAAGCACATTACTGAGCTATCTCCCCAACCTCCCAATGTCTCAATTTCAACACATTAAAGAGAATTATTATTTGATGACTATACATATTTAAAAATCTAAATTTTTGCAACTGATTTTGATTCCTTGTCTCTCTTGGGATTTTCTCAAAGGGCTCTGATTTGTTACCTGTGTGTTGTGGGTTTTTTGACATTATTGATGAGATTAATAATGTCTCCTTTGAGTTTTGTCTTTATGAACTCTTTGAAACTGTCTTTTTTTTTAACAGGGTCTCCCTCTAGCCCAGGCTGACCTGGAATTCACTATGTAGTCTCATGGTGAACTTGAACTCATGGCAATCCTCCCACCTCTTTATGAACTCTTTGAAGCTTGGGTATTGTATATTCTCTTCTCCTAAAACATCATATTACATTTCCAGTTACATGTATTTGCTACCTATTTTTGAGTAAATAAGTTAGTTTTCCATTTAAGTAGAGTGCTTTTGTGTGCTAAAAATGAAATCTGTCCTAAGCCTTTTCGCCTTAACTTCCCATGGTCACCAGTTTCCTGACTTCACTTAATATTGATAAAGTCAAGAGCACCATGTTCCCTTGCTGGACTTCAGAGCAGTATTCTCATTTCTTGTTTACACTCATTATGAGAGAAGTCCATGCACAGTAGTACTTTCCTGAATTTGTACTTTTTCTAGATTTTTAAAAATATATTATTGATCTACTTGCAAGGACAGGGAGGGAGAGGAAGAGAGAAAGGGTATGCCAGAGCTTCTTAATCATTACAAATGAATTCCAGATGCATGAGCTACTTTGTCCATCTGGTTTTGTGTGTGTACTGAGGGATTGAACCGGGTTGTTAGCCTTTGCTGGCATGCACATTAACCACTAAGCATTCTCTCCCGGTACTTGTTACAGATTTTAAAATACTTTTTCTCTTTGGTCAGCCCACAGAATTTTGACTCCTCTTTCCTAAGATACTGTCAGCTGTTCATTCCCTTAGCTTGATGTCAACACATGAGCTGCTATAATTCTCTGTTGGTCTGCGTTTTACACATTTGATCCTGTGAAGTTGATGTTGTATGCTGCTGAGAATAAATTTTCATGTGATTTTTCCATGTAAAAATAAATAAAATAAAATACTTTTTCTACATTTTGGGAAATAAAAATAAATAAAGTGGTAGCTCAGATTAAAGTATTCCAAAACCCTAAAGCTGAAAGGCTGCTTTGAGCACAGGTTTCTGTTGCACCTTGGTCTCTCTCCTTTTCTCTTTCTCCTTCCCTCCTTTCTTTCCTCCTTCCCACCTTCCTTTCCCCCTCCCCTTCTTCCACCCTCCCCATCAGTTTATCCATCTTCTTTCTTGGGTGTGATGCTGGGAACAATGAAAATGAGCTCTATGTCTGAGCTGCACTCTCACTCCTGTGTGGTATGTTCTTTCTGGAAGCACCTAGCCTATTTTACACTCATGTTTGTATTCATTTTTTAAACATGGTAATCTTTAAGTCCAACCTTCTGGCTTTGTTTGTTTTTCGGATACTCCAATTTTACTTCCTACCTATTTATGAAAGCTGGAAAGATTTTACCTAGCCAACATTACATTAATTCTGAAAGAATCTTTAGTTATAAATTGATTTCAATACATGTTAATATCCACACTCAACTTTTTACTTGATCTGTGTATAATTTTCATCCATAGGCACATTTTTGGAAGAGTTACTTATTAAACATAGGCATTTAGTGGTAGAAGTAATTGTAAACAGCAGGGAACCAAACACATGTTACCAGCATACTTGACTAACTGCCTGAGATGCCGGTTGAAATCTAGATCCAACCTTGGGTACATCGATAGTGTTATTTCTTTTAAAAAATGTTTTTAAAAGTATGCTCATAATATACCTACTTCTTAATCAAATTCCTTTTTACAGTGTAGAAGAGAACTGAAAATAATGATTTTATGAGACTTGAGTAAAGACGGCTCTGACAATTTCTGACATAATGCAAGAAAAAATAAATTTCAATAGCATAAACCTGATCCCTCTATCCTAAGATGAATAATCTTAGTTGCATGTGGGTAGTGTATGCTTAGAAAATAATATACCTGACAGAATACATTAATGAGTTGTGTCAGAAGTGCAAATGGTCTATACCTACCTATAATTAATTTTCAAGTACCTGCAGCTGGTTTGTTTTCATTGATTAGTGTAGTCAATTTAAAATTTTTATATGTACTCCCCCAAAATGTGTATGCATGTTTTCATTATCTCACTTCCAATTTTTCATTCTTGCTAAACATTTTACAAAAAAAAGTTAGAAGATGACCCAAGTCCTTAAAAACACTATAGATGGAAAATGTAACAAAAAATGAAATCTCTTGGGGTGGCATTTCCTAAGATATTTGTCAAGTTAAGAATGTTTAGCAAATAACAATGAAGGTCAATAATCAGTACCAGGGTCAATGGAGAGGAAACCACTCCAGGAATGTCTGACTTCATGAGAAGCTCAAGCATAGGCCATTGGAATCACACAGAGTTTGAGAGGTAGCAAGCAAGGTGTGACACAGGTGCTCTGAAGGTGAGCAAATAGCCACTATATACCATGATCATTGGATCAAAAGTTTTCTAGATGAGTATGCATTCAATATATTCTGGTCATTTTTAAATCACTATCTGAATATACTAGAGAGTCCAACCTTACACAATCCCATCACATCATTAAAACTGCCTGTGGAAATAATAGATTTAAGAGAAATACCATCTTGTTCCACACACTTCATTTTAGGTTCAAAAATATGCACTGCAAATCTGTAACATAGTAAAATGAGAAAAGAGGTCAAGCAATATCAGCAATTGTAAACTGCAGACTTCTGGTGACACTCATCTAACTACAAATATATGGAGAAGAGAGTTAATTAATTAAGTAGATAGCCTAAAGTATGATGCTTTTTAAGCCAGGACTATAATAAAAAAAAATGATGGATTGATATGTATTTACAATAGAGTAAAAGCAAAATTTAGAATCTCCATTCATTAACTGAGACTAAATAACCCTGATTTACAGAGTCAATACTTGTAAAATGAATATCATTCTACCCGAAATTGTCACCACTAGAAATTCCTGTTGCATTCATTTACTTGGTACTGCCATGGAGTGGAGTGAAATGTTCCTTCCACTTCTGAACATACAAATGTGTCTGGTGATTTTTTTCCCAACACCTGTCAAAGTGTGGCATTTCAGAATCAAGATCAAATGTCACCTCATCAGAGAGGTTGCACCTTTCCACAGCCTAGCTGTCTTTCTCACTGCACAACACAACTTGTTACTGTCATGTACATTTGTTAGGTAATGTGCTTCAGGTATTTTCTCGATGGGAGGTAGGAGAAAACATGTCTATCTTATTCATGCATCCTCTGCCTGCCACATGTTAGGTAATCATTAAATTATTTAAGAATTATTTAAGAATAATGAAATTAATTATTACAGTAAGTATACATCTATATAGCATACCCAAAACTACACTAGCAAAATATATTAATATTAAAAGAGAAGTATAAAATGAGTCCCGAGGGAGATAAGTCTTCTTGACATTTGTTGGTTTGTTAATCACCTAACATTAAATACTAAGGTATTTTTTTCCAAAACAGGTGGCATTTTATTAATTCTTTGAGAGAGGGAGCATTTAATACAAAACAAACCATTTCCTCATTTATATAATATATTAGCTTAGCTCAGATTTTTTGATATTTGTCTTAAATATTTCCACTATCAAGAATATTTATCCCATTAGATAGTGATTTTTAAAGTTTCTAATCTAAAAAAAAAAAATCTCTACATTTTATTCCATCTCACCCCAGCCATAATGGGAGTCTTTAACAAAACAGGAATTTTAAAGTGCTGGTGAAGATGTAGACAACAGGGAACCTTTATACACTGCTACTGGGAAAGGAAAATAGCTTATCTGTCATAGAAGTTAATATGGAGGCTTCTCAAAAAATACTAAAAACTAGATTTCCTGTAGTAGGCATGAATTCTCTCCTCTGGAATGAGACACAAATCTTATCAGAGAGGAGCTGGTTAACAACATACATGCCTCTATTATGGAGGGCTCATCATGCCTTGCCTGCTGGTTGTATGATTAGTAGGATCCAATACTGCTTAACACTATTCATGGCTTTTCCCCCAAATCAGCCTGCATAGCATTTTCCAGCACTACAGCAACTAGCCAACAAATGAAGTTGTATAAGTAAGTACATATGTTATTATTTGTGTATGTATGTATGAATATTGTAGTTTTCAGCCATAAAGAGTCTAATTATATCATGTACAAAGAAATGAATGCTGATGATAATGAAATTAAGGAAACTAAATGTCTCAGAATGAAAAAAATACCACATGGTTTCTCTCATTTATGGGTCTGAAATTTACATAGATGCATTAGGACATCTGTGATGGTTAGGTTTTGTTGTTAACTTGAATCTTTTTAATTATCTTGGGTGGGTCTCTGAGGATGTTTATAGGAAGGCAGCCTCTCAGCAAGGGGCAGGATGTAAAGAAGCTCAAAGAAGCTGGAAGTAAACATCCTTTCCTGTGTGGGCCATGCAGGAAGGAAATTCCAGAGACTCTGGAAGCCATTAAGTCTGGGAAAGGGTTGTAAGACCCCACCCTAAGGCTATATAAAGGGGAAGAAATTCTCTCCTTGGCCCTCCTGCATGTTTGCTTTTCTGTGTATATGGTGATTGTAATGGGCTTCCCTCTCTGCTTGGAACTGTGAAAGGGGAGCAGCCTCTTTTGCTGTTACGGAACTTCCCCTCAATCTGTAGTTTCAATAAATATTTTCCTCCCAAAATTGTGCCTGTGTTGAAGTTTCATCCCAGTGGCCTGTGGCTGACTATGACAACATCTATCTAGAAATGATTTAAAAGCAGAAGTAACACTAGATATACAAATAGGATCAATGGCAAGGGAAACAGAGAAAGAGGACTAGAGGTTAGAGGCAATATGCTCAATGTACATGTACTTGTATGAAAATGTCCTTTGTCACCCACAATGAATTGAAACTGAAGAGAAAGGTCCTCTTTGATGAATGGAATATTTATCAGTTCAGTCACAGAGTTTTTCATTCTATAATTATAGTCCTTTCTTTTAAATGGAGATAAATTTATATTTTTCTGTAGATTTTTGGCCTAATTTGAGCTAGGTCTGAAGAATAAATGCAATTTCTCATGTTCAGGTTAAATAATTTCTAAAACAGTGCACATTGTTCACACAGACCATATTGTATAAAAAACTGTATTTTCACATGCTTTTAATAGATTTTAAAGCACAACAAAAACAAAACAAATGAATACCCAAGATATTTATTTGATAACACTAAATTCTTTAGATCCCTAGGTTCCTTAGCCATGGAAATTCCCATAACATCCTATTACTCTGCTGTGTGCCAATAACCAAAACTAAAAAATCTGAAACTGAACACCTGATAGAAGTTTTAATAATTTTGTTTTCCTTTTGTCTGAAAATTTAATCCCTAACTATAAAATGATCCACTTCATCTCCGTGGTGGTGGTTAGAAATACGTGTTTTAAATGCTTAGTTTGCAGCTGAGTAGCAATTTGTAAGATGGAGCCTTGCGGGAGGAGGTGAGTTGCTAAGGGTGGATCCGTGGTTCATTAGCTTGCCTGAGTTAGTTTGGCTCACTCTCCTCCTACTGTTTTCCTCATGTTGTGGCAGAAGTGATGTCCAACCTCTGCTCATGCCATGCTTTTCCTTACCATCATAAAACTTGTTGTCTAGACTCTAAGCCAAAATCAAAATGTTCCTCCCATCAGCTGCTTTGGCTAGTTGCTGAGAAGGTAACTATTGAAAAAAAGGTACTAGAGGAAAGGTCTCATTTCTACTAGATACTTGACTGTGTGGCTTTTGAAAATTTGAAGTGTTGTTAGGAAAGTTTGATCGAACATTCTGGACAGAGTTGAAAGAATTAATAAGATTTATGGATTGTAATGTTTCCTTTGTTCAAGTGCTTTGTCCAGACTGGCCTGGAGGCAGTTTATGTGAGAGTCATAATTAGTGTATTCTCCCCATTTTCTAAGATTTGTGCAGGATTGCATTGTGTAGAAACGGACTGCTGTGAGCAGGATAAGGCACATAAGGAAATGAGTTTCAGGCTGGAGACAGCACCTCTTCAGCTACAATTGTTCCAGAGACACTGCTATTGAGATTGAGCCAGCTCTTCTGCATTGGGACAGACGAATGTTGACTCTTAAAAGTAGGGAGCCTGAGTACAGAAGGAGCTCCTTATCTTCAAAGTTGGCTTTATTCCCGCTCTATTAATAAACTTGTTATACAACATGGTACTAACGGAGTATAATAAATGCTGAAAAGAATGTGAGACTGGATTCTCAACATGTTTTGTTTTTTGGAAATAGCCGCTAAGTGATGTAAGGTGGACCAGAGTCCTGGTGGACTCAGTGAGGCCCAACAGAGTGATGAGGATGAACCATGGGGTTGCCTTTTGGAAGATACCAGGATTGTGGAATGCCTGACAAGAAAATCTCCCTTCTCATCATGCATTACACCCCAGGCTGGCAGCAGCCCTTCGATATGAAGTTTCTCATCAACACTGCAAACCAGAATAATAATAAAAAAAAAATCTTTACTCATCAGATGCCTTTGGTGGGATGCATTATATCAGAAATTAGAATGTAATTGAAACACCCATATCTTGAAATTCAGGAACTTGTATTTGGGGATGGTGCATAGATTCTGTGACACAACGATTTGCTTACCTTGACTACTACAGTTTCTAAGGGATCCCTAAGTTCCCATTGTTGCCTAATGGGAAATGACAAGAACCTGAATTTCTTGGGGGTCGTCAATTCAAGAATTTTTCCTAGATTCTGTATCCTTCTTACTAGAGAAGATTTTGCCAAAAGAAAGATACTTGTTTTTTGATGCCTTGTGTATTCCTAGCTACACTACTATAAGACACGTTCAATATGGCTTCCAAGTTCCTGTTTCTGCTTGAAAATGTCTGCTTTGTAGTATTTTCTTAGAGATGAAGTAATGGTGTTTAGTAAATGCATAGTTTCTAAGTTAAAAATTCAAAACACAAAAGAAAGCATTGCCTCTGAAACACAAACTTAATTGTAACAAAAGTAATCAACAGCCCCATCCTTCACCCTAAATGGGTTTGTAACAGTTTCCTGGTTTGTGACTTTAAACTTCACTAGCATGGTAAGTAAGCACTCATGTACTATATTTTAACTCTGTGCCACTAAAAGATGTTCAAATAAAGGCTTTGAAATGCTTGCTTACAGAAACCAAAAACAGTGATAAAACTGAGTGTTTTGGACACTGTTATCATTTTAGTCTTGGAAACGCTTAGCTGCTCTTTCCCCTAAATGGACTTGGTTTTGATGAACTATTAAAAGACATGTGGTATCTGAAGTAATAAAGACAGATTTGACTGCTCTTCTTATTCCTTTATGAGTCCAGAAATTTAATATGATTTTCAATAGAAGGCTTATTTAAATGGTGATTTTGGTAATTTTATACATAAACACAAACACACATATACATGCATATATATATATATATATATATATATATATATATATATATATGAACTTTTTTATTTTTGCTTTGATGTAGCTAAGACATTACAGCCCTCACTTAGAAAATGATGAAAGGAAAGTTGGGGTTACAAAATTGAAATCTCACAAGGCCACTGTTTTAGATCAAAGACTTCAGATGAAAATAATGGGCTCAGTTCTGATAATTCATTCTTACAAAGAGATGTGCTTTTATTCAACCCCAGGATACATTATGATGCTTCAGTGCAATAGCATATCACTCGGCAGTTAATAGCACTGAAATATTTCTAATAGTCCCATTGTCCTCCCTAATCCTAGTATCTTCAATAAGTATGATAATTTTTAAAAATGTTAAAATCGTGCAGGTATAATTTCATTTGTTATAATATGTCTAATACTTTAGCTGTCAACATTGTAAATGTTTAAGCAATGACTTCACTTTGAGGAATATATAAATTAACTTTATATTTGTTAAGTATACACTTGCAAATATATCATGCAAATATGTTGTGTGGCACACACAAAGTCATTTATTACATCATCACACTCATTTATCTGCTATCAACACAATTAAGAATACAGAAATAAAGATAGCACCTGAGCATTACAAATAAATTTTACAAAACACTTTATATAAAGAATAGTATTCAAAAAGTTCTATGGTTGCATGTTTGGATAACTAACATTTTTATTCTTATTAGGTTAAAATAATATGATTCTTAAACTAACTAGGACCAACACACATGGACACATTAAGATTGTTCATTAAGGGCATAAAATTTAATTTTCCTCCCTAAAAGGTACTGTAGACACCCTAATATTAAATTTTGTAAAAAATATTGGGCATAACAATGACTGTAAAAACTCTTAAATGATTTTATATAGCTTGCTTTAATATAAAGAGCATGCATTGTATTTAACTCTTCAAATACTTATCATTTTAAACAGACCTTTCAGATATTACAGTGATCTGAAAAGTTTAGTTAGGCTTCTCTTGCTTTGGAAATATTTACCTTAAATGGCTCTAAGAATTTTAATACATTTTTGGGCTGGAGAGATGGCTCAGCAGCTAAGGCACTTGCCTCCAGTGCCTAAGGCCCCCAGTTCAATTCCCCAGTACCCACATAAGCCAGACCCACAAGGAAGTGGCCCTTGCTCTCTCTCTCTCTCTCTCTCTCTCTCTCTCTCTCTCTCTCTCTCTCTCTCTCTCTCTCTCTCTGTATCTCTCTGCTTGAAAAATGAATAAATAAAATATTTTTTAAAAAAGAATTTTAATACATTTTCATGGGGAATATTACACTGACCTTATCACATTATTATTAGTAATTTATAATTGATAGGATAAGATAGGCCATACATTGGGATGTATATTTGCAAAGGATAAACCTGACTGATAAACGACTATCATCAAAAATATGCAACTAAATCATAAAAGATACAGTAAAATAAGAAGCCAGGTTTCAAAATTAACTATAAACTTGCACATATCTTCCCAAACACAGATCCACAGGTGGCAAGTAAGCATATAAAAGCATACTCAACTCAACATGCTCTGAGGTGATCACATAGTTTAAGGGTAATGAGAGTCATTGGCAAGCCTGGTAGGCTCATGAGAATCCAGTGCTGTCAAGGCAGTATTCCATCGTTGAAATGAACCCCCAAGCCTATAAAGACAGTGTGCAAATGAATACTGAGTGAAAGAAGTCTACAGGACTAGGCTGCATACTTGTAATATTCCAAATGCAGGTCATTCTGCAAACAGAAATACTCTAGAACCACTAATCACTTGTGGTTGTCAGTGGTTATAGGAGAGGACTAAATCAGCAGTGGAAAGTACTCTACAGGATATTATAATGTAGGCACATGTGGACAAATTTGACCAAACTTGTAAAACACTTAACAAGGATAGACACTAATGTCTATTATGGATTCTTTGTGATAATGATATGCCACTGTAGATTTATTGATTACACCCTTTTCTCTGGGATGTCCATATGGGTAATAGTATGAGGATGTATGGACAAAGGGTGCACCGAGGAGGATCTACAAATTTTCTGACATTTTAATCAAG
The DNA here is from genome assembly GCA_004024765.1 of Zapus hudsonius. NCBI lineage: Eukaryota > Metazoa > Chordata > Mammalia > Rodentia > Dipodidae > Zapus > Zapus hudsonius. The sequence goes on from PVHP010003824.1 coordinate 39,450, forward strand.
TGAGTGAAACACATTTGACTGCTATATTTAATGTCTTCTTGAACCTTGCCAAAATATTTGCTTCCATTTTTTTAAGGCAAGTACTTTCACAAGATTTTAATGATCCACTATGCACTGCAGGTGTTGCCAGCTTTTCCTTTAGTGGAAATCGCTTTAACATTATGTAAAAGGAGAAAAACAGTGTGAGAGTTTCTGCCTTTGATATGATGAGAAGTCAGGTTATTTCATTCAAATTAGCAGGAGATAGAAATTCCAATTTTAAAATCCTTCACTGCTCAACAAGGAAAAAAAGGTAGTTGGTAGTGGTAAATATTTAAATATTTTCTTGTCTTTTAGATCCTATCAACATATATCCAAAAACTCCAAAACTGGTCTGTGTTTTTAACCTTAAAGTTATTTCAGACTTATTACCTATTTATTGAAATTTACTTTTCATTTTATTTTTCTAAAACTTACCTAAATATTTCCTAAAAGTTTTCTGTTTGCTACTTGCCCTACAAGTGGTACCCTATTAACACAGAGATGCAGTTTGATAATTGCTCATCAAGGTATTATCCAGGCACAAAGAGCCACATCCTTTTCAGTAAACTCATACCTAAGGTCACAGAGATTAGGAGCAATGTAGTCTTCTTTTGCAGGTAGTGAGCTAGGTACACAGACTCAAGAACACAGAAGCCCACCTGCCCTGACAAGACTACAAGGAAACTCCAGTATGACTCAACATGGAGCTCCAGAAGGGCTTCCTGGTTCTTCCTTGTGATGGTTAAATTTATTGTCAACTTGACCTGTGTAATAATCCATAGTAATCTTAGGTGGGTCTCTGAGTTTGCCTGCAAAAAGGATTGACAAAATCCTTTGGGGATTTTTGGAGAAGGGAGAAGTTCCCTTCTCGTGAGAGAGTGCTTTCCAGAAGGGGACTAGATATAAGGAAGCTTGAGGGGAAGGGAACCTCTCTTCCTTCCTCCCCTGGCTGCTGGTGCTTGTTTGTGACTTGCACTCACATCCTGCTCTCCTACCCTTCTTGGACATTGGAACCCAGTTTCCTCAGCCTCACATCATAGACGAAGAGCAGCCAGGGCTCAAGACTGGCAGTCCTGCTATTCGGGAGGTAGAGTGTGCTTGCATGCTTTGGAGGTGCTGGCTCTGTCTCTGCTTGGATTAATGAAAGGAGGCCAACCTTTTCCTTCATTTTTGGAACTTCCCCTGGATCAGTTATTTCAATAAATACTTTCCTCCCAAAATTGTGCCTGGTTTGGAAATTCATCCCAGTGGTATGCGGATGACTATGGTATTCCTCTTAGGATCTTTTCAGTTATTCTGTTGGCAGGCTTCTTCTGAGTGTGTGCTGTCCTCCTGACCCACCAATCAACCAATATTTGCATTTAATATTGGTGCTCATCCCCACTGGATGCCTAAATTTGATCTAGAATATAGAAGAAAACTGGATCCATGTCATCAAAGTTACCACATGTCTACCTGCTGACTCAGGACACTTCTCAGCTTTCCTCCCTGGGAATTTCTGTGCTTCACTTCTACCTTCTGCTGGAGTCTCTTCAAGCAAATCTGACAGAATGTACCCTGCTTGTTTCTTCGATCCCAGTTCTTTGCTAGTCATAACATAGAGCTCCAGAGGCAGTGGCTTGGGGAGTTTCACATATGTCCAAAGGACAGAGGTTCTTCAATGTCCTCAACAATTACAATAGAGGTTCCCTCATTTTTTACATGTACACATATATGCATGTATGTATGTATGTATGTATGTATGTATGTATATAGGGGTGATGCATAACATGCATGTGGTGGTACCCCTACATGTATGTTTACCTGCATCAGGATACCAGAGATTTGATGTGGAGTGTCTACCCTAATTGCTCTCTACCTATATTTTCAGGTGACATCTCTCACTGAAACTAACGCTCACTGATTTAGCTAAACTAGCTAACTAGCCAGTCCTAAGGATACCATATCTCTTGCACAGCACTAGGATTAAAGCATGCAACATACTCAGCCTGCACATGGGTTCTGGGACCTTCACTTACGACTTCATGCTTACACAGCAAGCACTTTACAAGGTGAATCATCTCACCATCCCTCATTGTAATTTATAAGAACAAGAAGAAATTTAGAAAAGGTTAAAACTCACACTAGAAAATAGGAAACCAGGATAACCAAGATAACTAAACATGTTTATTTTTTCATAGTATTTTATCTTTGTTTTATATTTATTTATAATTTACAGAATCATTGACTTCCAATACCACAGACTATACTACAAATGAAAGTTGACACAAGATAATTGATGTTTTGTATAAAACCACTTTATATGTTAACTTATTCCTCCCCCTCAAAAAAAAAATTATTTTTTGGGCCTGGCTTTAAAAATGGTTGTTCCAAATATATCCAGCATTTTCGTCTATTTGATCCAATTGATATTCAAATCGCAACTCTGCAACAAGGTGGTCTGAATACCACACTGTGCCTCATATATCATGATGTAATTAATTTAAAATAATCTACCAAGGTTGTATATATGTATAATGCAAAGGGTTAAATGAATTTTTAAGGCTTGTTTCCAGATGATTTCTTCTATTCCCCATTTATCTACTTAAACAGAAAAAAATTATAAGCTTCAATATTTTCCTAGTAAAATATTTTCAAGGTGAGATTATAAAATAATTATTATTGATCACTGTTGTTCATTAAAGTATGGACTTGAAAATCTGTATACTTCAGCGATGCCTCACATCATTCAAATAAGAATCTATGGAGGAGGTGTAACAAGATGGCCAATGACTAACAGTCCATAGCCCCAGTGTCTCCTCCCTGCTGCCTCCAGATATGAGCCCTCACAGGCTCAGACCCCTTCCCTCTCACACAGTGCCTAGTCCATGGGCACACCCAGCCCCATGCCACACCCCCACACACCAGCTGGTGCCAGACTCTGGACAAACCCCCACATGAACCTGCACCTGCACTTGTCCACACATCCGGCCCCCAGCCCTAGGCAAACTCCTGCAAGCACGGGTTGAAGGGTGCAGCCCGAAGTGCACACAAACCAGCAGACACTGGTCCAAGGGCCCACCAAGCCACCAGATCAAGGCCGCATGAGGTACTGGTTTGTGGGTGCACCCACACAGGAACACACACTGACAGGCCCACCAGCCCTAGGTGCACATCCTAGGTGTGCACCCACTGGCACATTACCAATAAGTAGGTTCACATGGACCACAGCCTCAAGGCTGCACCAATGGACACAGTACCATTCTGTGGGTGCACCCAATCATGCGGACACAGCCCTCGCTCAAAATAGCCAGCAAAGCTGCTGGCTTGAGGGTGCACTAAACCCCAAACCCCTGCACACTTGCTAGCCCAGCCACTGTTCTGAGGGAAAACAGTCCAAGATAAACGACCTGAGTGCCTAACCTGCTCTGTGAATCCCAGAACATACCCTGCCCACAGAGCTGTGGAGAGCACTCAAGAATACTCCTAACCCCCTCCAAGTGTAACCAAAATGGGCTGACCACAACCCAGGAAGAACGTTTCAGCTGAGTGCCACACACCAAACCTGCCAAGCTCCAGAGCCCTGATCATAATGGCATGGTGGTTAATGGCAAGAGGTTAATGACAGAATTGGAAGTAAAAATTGAAAAGTGCATAGAAAAGGTAGAGAGGCAGCTGACAAGCTTTGCCACCAGGTTTAATATAATTGATGAGGAACAGATAGACTAGGTAGATCAATGATTGAATTGAAGGCAAACCAGCAATCATAAGATGTTAAGAATCAGCTAATCAAACCAAATTTGTGAAGACAAAAGCAAATACAAGAATGAGTATCAGTAAGCAGTAAGTAAATAAAACTTAGAAAGGAAAACACAATTCATCACAAAGATAGAGACAATTCAAATAGATGTAGCAGAAAACAAAAACCAAATGGAAATAATAAAAACCTCTCTAAAATCACTCACCAATAGAGTCAATAATTGGGGAGATGGAACCTAAAATGTGGAAGATAAAACGGAAGAGAATGATAGGGAAAGCAAAAACTTGAATAACTTCAAAAATGTGAATAAAAGATGAGAGATCTATGGGATACCATAAAAAGACATTCAGGAAATCAAAAAGAAAATTGAAATATTTCTAATAGTAAATGATGATGAACATATCATAGCAAAACCTTTGGGACACTATGAAGGCAGTCCTGAGGGGGGAATTCATATTACTAAATGCCTTCATAAAAAAACAGAGGTATCTCAAATCCACCTACCAAAAGGCATTGGAAAAACTAGAACAATCCAACCCTGGAAGCTCAAGGCAAACTTAAATAATTAGGATCAGATCTGAGATTAATGAATTGGAAACAAAGAAAACTATTAATAAATTGACAAATCAAAAATTTGGTTCTTTTAGAAATAAATAAGAATGACAAACCCTTGACCAATCTAATTGAATGAAAATCAGAGAAGGCCAAAATCAACAAAATCAGAAATAAAAAGGGAGATATCATAACAGACCCCAACAAAATTGGAAGAATCATGAGTTCATACTTCCAAAACCTTTACTCTACAAAATTGGAGAACCTGGAAGAAATGGATGAATTCCTGGACACCTACCAACTGTAAAGCTTAGCCCAGAGCAGACAAAGCTACCAAATAAACCTATCACATCCATGGAGATTGGAAATGTAATCATTACCTCCCCAAATGGAAAAGTCTAGGACGGATGGAATCTCAGCCCAATTCTACCAAACCTTCATCATAGAACAGAAACTACTCTTTCTGAAGATTATTTGAGGTATAGAAAAACAGGGAAGGGTTCCAAACTCCTTCTATGAAGCAAGCATCACCCTAATCCCCAAACCAAATTAGCAACAAGAAAATAAAATTACAGACCTATATCCCTGATGAACTTAGATGCAAAAATCCTGAAAAAAATCCTTGCTAACCGGATAAAACACTACATCAAAAATATACACCTCAATCAAGTAGGCTTCATTCCAGGGATGCAGGGATGGTTCAACATACAGAAGTTGATTAATGTAGTCCACCACATTAATAGACTCAAAAACAAAAACCACATGGTCATCTCAATTGACACAGAGAAAGCTTTTGACAAAATTCAACAGCACTTCATGCTCAAAACTCTGGAAAGGGTAGGCATAGACGGCTTATACCTCAACATAATAAAGATTATATAAAATCTTCCTAAAACCCAAATAATATTCAATGGGAAAAGACTCAAACAGTTCCTACTTGAATCAAGAATAAGACATGGATATCTACTCTCACCATTGCTCTTCAACATAAAGTCATGACAAAAAATAAGACAGGAGAAAAGCATGAAAGGGATACAAATTGGAAAGGAAGAAGTAAAACTATCCCTCTTTGCAGATGACATGATCCTATATATAACATACCCAAAGAATAGTTTTAAAAACTCCTGATGGTGATAAATTCCTTCAGCAAAGTGGCAGAATACAAAATTTACACACAAAAATCAGTAGCCTTCCTGTGTGCAGATGATATGCATACAGAAAAAGATGTCAGAGAGATTGCTCCAATTTCAATAGCCTCAAAAAAATCAAATACCTTGGAATATCACTAACCAAGGATGTGAGAGACTTGCATAATGAAAACATTAAAATGCTCAAGAAGAAAATAGAGGAGGATATGATAAGATGGAAAGATATCCTTGCTCCTGGATAGGGAAAATTAATATAGTAAAAACGGCAATCTCTCTAATAGCAATTTACAGATTCAGTGTTATGCCAATAAAAATCCCAGCTTCTTTCTTCACAGACATAGAAAAAATAATCTCAAAATTTATTTGGAAGGGCAAAAGGCCTCAGATAGCCAAATCTATTCTAAAAAAAAATCCTCAGGAGGTATCATCATTCCTGATCTAAAGACATATTATAAAACCATAGTAAAAACAAACAAACAAAAAAACAGCATGGTACTGGCATAAAAAGAGGCAGACCGACCAATGGAGCAGAATTGAAGACTGTGATTTTAGTTCGAGTAATTATAGATAATTGTTCTTTGACAAAGGTGCCAACAAAGTTTGCAGGTGTAAACATAGCATTTTCAACAAATGGGGTTGGATAAATTGAATAAACACATGCAAAAAAATGAAAAATAGGCCCACTCCTTTTACCATGTACAAAAATCAACTCCAAATGGACCTCAACATAAGACCTGTATTCCTGGAAACACTGGAAGAAAAGATAGGAGGAACTCTCGATGAGATAAGACTAGGGAAAAAATTCCTGAGCAAACCTCCAGTAGGCCAGGAAGTGCAACAATCACTTATCCAATGGGATCTCATCAAGTTTACAAGCCTCTGTACAGGCAAACATACCATACTCAGAGCCAGTAGAACACCTGCAAACTGGGAGATGATTTTTTCCAGCTATAACACAGTCAGAGGTCTGATAAATAAAACTTACAAAGAACTAAAAAAAAATAATAAAAAATAAAACAGTTCCCTCAAAAAATGGGCATTAATCTCAACAGAGAATTCACAGAGGAGGAAACACAAGTGGCCTATTCTCATTTAAGAAAGTGTTCATCATCCTTAAGTATCAGGGAAATGCAAATCAAAACTACAATGAGATTCCACCTTACTCCATTCAGAATGGCAATCATAAATAAATCCAATAATAATAGTTTCTGTGGGAAAAAAAAGGAATCCTTATTCACTGCTGGCAGGATTGCAAAGTCGTTCAATCACTGTGGAAAGCAGTGTGGAGATTCAACAGAATGGACATTGAACTTCCAAAAGATCCAGCTATCCCTTTACTAGGCATCTACCCTCAGGGATGTCACACTTCAGCACAGAGACATTTGTGTAAACATGTTTATTACAGCTCAATTCATAATAGCCAAGAATTGGAATCAACCCAAATTCCCATCCCTGGATGAATGGGTATCAAAATTGTGATACATTTACAAAATGGAATTCTATTCAGAAGAAAGGAAAAATTACATAATGAAATTTAAAGAAAAGTGGACCGAGTTGGAGCAGACCTTACTTAGCGAACTTATAATAGAACAGAGTCAAACCCTGCATATTCTCCCTCATATGCGATTCCTAACCAAGATAAGCTTAAACTCTAAGCAAACCTGTCAGGAGAAATGAGAGACTATAGAAGAGATGGAAAGAATGGGGGGTGTTGGGGCATCTTATACAATAAGCTAAGCCAATAATGAATCAAAATCATAAAATCCTTACTTTCATATAGTAAGCTCTTGGGGAAGAAGTGGGCATTGTCTGGTAAGTGAGGTCGTGAATAGAAGGGGAGGAATCTTAGCACCATGAAATATTGACCAGACCTCCAACTCCTTGTCCTAGTCATTGGTTCCTTCCCACACTGAGCTCTTGATCAAAAAGATCCCGATAAGTTCCCCAAAACAACACAGGTTTCTTTCAAAGCTCTTGAATATCCATCCCAGTCCAAAGGTAAGACTCTATTCCTGAAGAAATCACACAAAGACATCAAACAACACCGAGAGACCCTGTGAGATCCAGAATGGTAATCAGCCCCCAGAGTATAGCAAGTGCAGTGTTGGAAGGTACTACATAAGCTGCCAGGAGAAACTGGTCAATGATATTCGAAGAAATCAGAGACCACTGATATAAAATGCATACTTTTTTCCTGGAGAAAGCTGAACACACTTCCTCTGGGAGAGATCAGTGAGACAAGACGTGATCACTTGTGTAACAGAGGTGCCAAAACTTGGGGGGGGGGGGTAATCAACAGCATTTAAATTGGCCAAGAAATCCACTCATTAACAAGGAACCATTAACTGGAAATGGGATTCAGGGCAAAATCCTATGGAAGCCAAAAATTTGGGCTCCAAAGAGAAATCCCCATTACCAGACAAATACAGAGAGGCTAATCTCAATAGAATCTTGCCAAAATAAAAATGTAATCTCATTTAACCTATACTGATCTCACTCTCTGATGGAGATTCTGTTTGTATTTTTCAAAAGTCAGTGGGAGAGCCATGGGGCATCCCCACTCCACCAATGAGCCACAGGTGGATGGCTGACATTCCAGCAAGAGATGAACCACCCAAGAACTATCATGTAGGCCTCAATTGAAACCTTTGAGAGATTGGTGGGATAAGCAATTGATCTATAACCACAGCCAAGTAGTCAACCCAGGATAAGCGAGCAAGACAGACACCAGTGAATTCCAACACAACCTTAAGTAGAAGCACAGAGACCCTTAAGATCTTAGCAATAAAGCAAACTTAAAATTCACCTACCATGACTCAGGGCACTGAGCAGAAGAGGGGCAGAAAGAATGTAAGAGCCATGGTGAGGGAGAATATCCAGAGACATTGCCCGCCTCAACAACAACACACAAAGGTGGGAAACCTGGCTGCCTACTGTGCTATCCATAACCCCTTAGCCCATAGATTGATCCCGTATGCCCACCGAGGGGATACCCAATGGATTGGGGACATGGAGGAGGGGAATGGGGATACCAAAAGCACATTATTTGCTCATATGGTGTATCTAATTTTGGATAATAAAGATTTAAAAAAAAGAATGTTCAGAAAATTGTATTTTTTAAATATCCTTGGGTTAGTGTCAGGGTAACATCCACCATTATATAAGTATGGTGAATAGTATGACACACAAAACAGACTTCAGTTATCACTGAAAAACATGACACTCCAGGAATAAATCATCACTATTACTATCTGTTATCTGCATTCAAGAGGTGTTTGATCCTACCACGAACAGACTTAAATATTTTTGGTTTATAAATGAGATGGAAAAATATTGAATATTTAAAATGCAGAAATGGCATTGTGTGGATCATATTCACAATGCCACTGTGTTCCTGTAAGGAATAGTCTCTAGGGAGTCAAAGCTGTAGGCATGAATGCAAATAGTAGAAAGGTTAAAGGGTTATTTCGGTATGCAAGTATGACATCAGGCTGGCCTGTGTCAATATGAGATGGTGCCAATGATGAAATCTTGAGTGTTGTTCAGTAGGCAGGTATCAAGGAATAGAAATGATGCTGGAAATCATAGGTTGCTCTCAGGTTAAGGCAAGATCATGAGGTATCCTGCAAAAATATGTTACATAGCAAGAGACTGTCTCAATAATTAATAATTAATTAATAGAGCTAGGCTTATAGATCAGTAGTAGAGAGCTTGCTTAGCATATGAAAGATGGGAGGCTCTGGGTTTGATTATTATACACAAAAAATTGATAACATAAAATATGTAAAAATAAATATGAAATGTGAATTACGCTTTTCATGTTAGAACAAAAGAGCCAAATAGAGTATGTAACTTTTTCTTCGAAGTTTATAAACAAATATTGCTGTTACATGACTTGTAATTATAATGTCTTCATATATCTGGGAGATATCTAAGCACCCAATGCACAAATTAATCTGGAATGCTTTTGTGTGCACCATTTCCAACATATATACCAAGCACACATAGAAACCAACACTCCTAGGACGACTAACATGATCTCTGGGCACTTTCCCTCATTCCATTTACAACCCATACAGCGCCTGGGTCTCTGGACAATTGGTTTCTGCCAGAGCTGAGATTCATTCCTTTTTTGCCATAAATATCATGGTTACAGAGCAGCTTTCACAGACTAAGAAATGTAAAACTAGCAGAGCAGCTTTGTGGGGAAATAACATTTAATTCAGGTAATTATCTAGTGTCCTCATTTACATTTATTACTAACGAATCACCACAAAGTTTCTCCCCCAAAAAATTAGACTTTAGCTTAAAAACTATAAAATAAGTTAAACACTTATATAATAAACAATTTGTCTGTATCTAAAAGTATAAATAAGTTTCAGTGGAAGGCTATGCAGATGCTTGATAATATACCAGGACAGACCTATACATTCCATACTTTCCTATATAGCATTTCCCTTTAAGGATCTCATTTTACATAAGGACTGATGATATCAAGATACTAAGAAATACATCATAACAAAAAGCAGTTCTTTGAAGAAAATAAACTAGCTTCATATTTTTAAAATCAATATACTATTTTGTTTGGTCTCATCTCACTTTTTTAAAATCATTTGTCAAATCATGTAATCACCTTAATCCATGTTTGGTGGTTTTGAATGCAAATGTATGTTAACCACAGCCTCAGGTAATTTTGATTAAGATTAAGCTTCCTACTTAGTCTTCACCAGGCAGAGCTCTCCTGGAGAAGGTGTGTCACTGGAGGGCAAATCTTGAATCCAACCCTGCTAGATGCGCTGAAAGTCAGCTTGAGCTTTGTCTGTTCCTTCTTGCTGCTGTTGGCTTTGCTCTCTCTGCTGTGGATGTTGAAGTGAGCAAGCTTCATTCTTCAGGAATGAAGAAACTTCCACTGTGTTGTAGTTTGAATGAGTGCCCTTCATAGAGTCAGATGTTTTAGTAAAGCTTGCAAAACAGGTCTCCAGCTACCAAGAGGGTGTTAGAGCAGTGGATCCTGGGGTCCAGCCTAAAGTGTGTTTGGGGGCAGATCTGAATTTTAGCCAGAAGAGGTATGCAGGGAGATGTGAGCCTGGGTTCCTGTTTGTTTATTTTTCTTCTTGCTGCTTTTGGTGCATGTGTAGACACTGGTGTTTTGCTTGCTGCATTTTTTTCCTTCTCTTTGTCTGCTTGGATGTATGGAAGGAACTTCTCCCTACTGCTGGAACTTCTGCCTGGATCTGAAAGCATGAAATAAATCCCTTCCTCCAATAACTGTGTTTGGTTTGGAAGTTCGTTCCAGCAATATAACACTATCTACAATACATAGTAATGTGTAAGCCTGAAATAAATCTTTTCCTCCCATGAGCTATTTTTGGCCTAGTGTTTGCTCCAGCAACACTAAATTAACTGAAACATTGCGAGAACAAAGAACAACTACTATTTAAGATTATGTTAATCTATAGGATCATTATATAATAGAGAATGTTAATAACAAATTATACTTATGTACAGTATGTATATATAGGTGTCATCACTTATATTTCTATGTTATACTAAAACTTCCACACAAACACTGCTGACAGGTTTGACTGGCATTGGTATTCATTTGATATGTGCACACAGTGCTATGTATCCATCAGGGTTTGGGAATAGGAGGACAGAGTGTGACGTAGAATGAAAACATCTAAAAACAAAGGAGGAAAAAGGAACAGAAAAGGGATAAAGCTGGGAAGTGGTAGAGAAAAAAAAGGGGTAGAAAGAGAAGGAAAATATAAGAAAAATACATGAGTGAAAGAAACAAAGACAATTTGGAAATGAAGAAAAGGGTGTTTGGTTCAGCCCAGATAGCCAACATCTCAAGTTATTTTTGAGGCAAGCCCTTCTCTGGTGAAATGGTGAGTTTACTTGTCTGATTATCCATGTCCTATAAAAACTTTAGAGTTTGTAGTCTATACTAACACATATATTTCATAATTTATATCTATAAATCTTATCATAAAGGATATATATCACCCAGTAACTTCAAGACACTAATTGAAGTTCCTCAGTCACCACTAAAACCTACAGATATTTTCAGTTCCTTGAGTAAGCTGAGGCACATGTACATACTGTGTTTTGTACTTGAAGTTATCTCTATAATGATTTTAGTACCTGGTACAATATAAACATTCTTTTAAAAATCATTATACTATATCACTTAAAGAATAATGACAAGAAAACTTATTGCATGCTAATTGCAGACAGAATTTGATCTAAATAATTTAGATGCTATCATTGGTTAAAACGATGGGTGTAGATCCCATAACTACACAGACCCAAGTATGCATCAATTACCATAACATATAAATAGCTAATTATTTCCATTCTATTCAGGAAACCTCAAGATACCCTGATTACATTCAAATAGAAAGAACTGTAGCATTTTTAATACTTCATGTGGTTACAGATATCTTCAGAGGCTGGGAAGGCAGGCAGGGCCTCAGTTTTAGAATGTCCATGTATGATTACTGAACCTGTTATTATAGTGTCATGGTTTGATCCAGCAATCCCCCACAAACAAATATGTTCTCTGTCATCAATCCTCAGCTGATGGCAGTTTGAATTTTACAACCTCACTTGAGCTGTGTTGTTGGGGGCGAGGTATGGGGATTATAAACCAGCCTTGCAGTGCTGTGAGTACAGCTTGATGGACAATTCTGGTCAGAGTTGAAAGACCTGAATGCATATGGACTGTGAGGTTTTGGCTTAAAAGGATGAGAAATAACTTTGTCAGAAGCAGTTTATGTGAGAGGCTTGCTGTGTTCTGCCTGCCTATGTCCTGGGAACCTGTGCAGGGTTGCTTTACATAAAGATTGATTGCTGTAAGCAGATGAAGATGGCACAGAAAGAAAGATCTTTGGGCCAAAACTGCTGCCTGTTCACCTGTAATTGTTTGAGAGATTACAACAATTGAGATTGGACCAGGAGATCTGCATTGGAACAATGAACAATATGGACTCTTTGAAGTAAAGGGCCTGAATGCTTTGCCCCCCTCACCAGATTAACAAGCTGATAGCCCACCTGGCTCTGTGGAGTAGAACAAATGCAAGAAGAAAGGTTCATTGGATATGCAACACAGTTTTGTTGTTGAAAAATGGCCATCAGCAATGTGAAGCATGTGTGCTAGACTATCTGCATGAAGGCCAATGGAGCCATGAGGATGAACTGTGGGTTGTAGTGGTCACCCAATAAAATTCCAGGACTATGGATGGCTGAAAAGGTGAGATATCAGCACCTGATGAAGTTTTCCTGGACTGTGAGTAGCCAAGCTGGAGGGGCAGAATGGAGTCTTCAAGAGACTTCTTGAAATGCAGGATCATTGAACTTGGAGTTAGGGATTGAGGTTTCCCTGCATGTTTTAAATCTTGTATTGGTTCAATCTGTTTTTGCCATGACTCATATTATCTTTTGCAGTGTGAATGTTCTGTGCCATTACGGGCTTATTTTTTGGTATTATGGCTCAGTTGAAAGCTGTGGGGAGTTAAGGGTTGAGCTGAACACATTGTATTTACATTATGTATGATTAGTAGTTTGTGGGGGCCAGGGGCAGATGGTCATGGTTTGATCCAGGTGTCCTCTACAAACAAATGAACTCAGTGATTGAGCCTCAGCTGATGGCAGTTTGGGTTTTACAACCTTGCTGGAGCTATGTTGTTGGGGGTGGGCTTATGGGGGTTATAAGCCAGCTTCCTCTTGCCAGTGTTTGACACGCCTTCCTGCCATTGTTTTCAGTGCTGTGGCAGAGGTGATGTCCACCTATATGCTCATACCATCATTTTCCCTGCCTAGATGGAGTCTCCCCTTGAGTACATAAATCAAATAAACCATTCCTCTACAAGCCACTTTTGTTTGGGTTCTTTCTGTGCAGCAACAAAGAAAGTTGACTACAATATATAGGGAATCAAAAAACTTTCATGTGATTATTACAAGATTGACAATAAACTCCATATGTTGGATAAGAAAATTATCCAAGCATATACCATGGGTATCTAAATCAGAAACTGCAGCTATATTTCCTGAAATAAGGTATTCATGATCAGTTTATTTTCTCCCTGTAACAGCTACAATAACAATTGGTTTCTCCACAATAAAAAGCATTCGCCCAATAAGTAAGCAATAATTTATGGAGAACGCCATCAGCAAGATGATAGCTGAGTCTTGCTATACTAATCCTTATTACTTTGCACCATCTGAAACAACAGCATTTCCTTCCAGTTAAGATACCTGAATAATATAAGTATGAAAATTGAAGGGAAAAAAATCAACATTTTTCAATATCCTCACCAATTCAACAGACTCTGCAGAGAAAATATGTGTGGTGGGAAGGAAGATTCCTCAAAATCAGAAGAAAATGTTGAAAATGACTAACCAAATAGGTGTACTGCAGGGTGTTTTTGTTAGAACTAAATAAAATAATCCAGAGTTGAGACTAGTTCAAAGCACTAAAGCTACTTGGCTCTTGGTGCTTTTTTCATGATATTCACATTATTGGACATCATAGTTCATTGTCTACTTTTCAACCCACTGCAGTTCTTACCATAAGCATCAATGAACCTCATGCCTTTTAATATGGAGTTAATACAGACATCAATAATCTGAGTTGTCCTTTTATGAGTTTATTCAAATATTTTGTAGGCACAATTACATATCACAAATCCTTGTGAACCGGATATAACTAGAAAATTTCACTTGTCATTATATAAACCAGAAGCTCATACACATACATTTATATGAAAATAGATTTCAACCAGCATAAAAGTGATGACCAGAATTTCAGAATTCAAAATTCTACATTGGAGTGTGACAGTATCCTTAGTCTTCCTTTTGCCTTTGCAGCCCTCAGCAGTATCATGGAGAGGAAATATTTTAAAACAAGAATTGATTACTAAGAAATAAACTATAATCACTAAATCATCTATACCAAAATGAAGTTTTTGAGCATATCAATAAATCTTATTTCATATTCATATCTGTGGCCATTTAAGACTATATAATTCAATGTAAATTAAAAATAAAGAGTATCCAGAGTGAGACAGAGACTCTGTCCAGACTGATAGAAATATCTACTTCACTTCATCATTTCTTTAGCAGAACAAACAGAAGCCATTCCACATCTAAGTGAAAGCCACCCCAATCTTACCCACATTAGTAAACAATTTTGCCATGCAAACTATTTAAGTTTAAAACCAGAGTAGTAACAATGGCCATATTAATCCCTTTTACTTTCATATCAAATGTTTAATACCCAGATATGCCTTTGGTCATTGTCCAAAGTCTGTGTAACAATGCTGTGAACTGCTGTATTAAGTCAGAAATATCAGTAAGCATACAGGGAAGCATTTTCTTCTGAATATTGAGTAACAGTTTGGCAAACTGACTGAATGCATACTCTGAAAATCAAGAGAGATTTTATGGGAAAATTAATCGGTCTTACTATGGCTTTGTTTACTGTCTCTATAAGCTCTAACATGTTTTAACTTTCAGAAATTCATTTTATACAAACTAAATCATGTTTATCAGTGAAATTTAACTCTAATTCAATCTACTTCACATTATGCTAACTACAACACAATTTATATTTTAAATAAACCATGTATATATAATATATACATACATATTATGTATATAATATAAAATATAATCTTTTACATATATTTATGTAAGTTCTGTCTCTAAGGGAAGATTGTAATTATTTGCGGATGGTCTCTAAAGGCGAGGATAAAGATGATCTCTTCATATTGCCTCAACCATTGTTAAAATTCCTATGCTCCTGTTGAATTAACCACATTTATGAACCAGGTTAGAATTCAATGCTCATAAGAAACTGCTTTTGACATATCTGCTTGGACATGCAATTAGATCAGCTCTTTTTTTCCCAATTTAATCCCAATACAGGGGCTTCTATTTTAAGAATTCCAACTAAGCTAAAATTTGTAAGGTCTGTCAATTTTATACACAAACTATTTTGCTAGACATTTCCATCAAAAGTTAGACAATTCATTTTGCTAGGAAAAGCGCTGATCAGTAGAACAATAAATCTCATTCTTAATGCATGGTCAGATTACTGGATCACCACTGGTGTATTATTAGTCAGGCAGAATCTCTTTGCAATGAGCCTGCTGTCCATGCCATACACTGATTAAAAATCAGTGAGCAAGTACTTTCTGCCTTTGCTGTGTATAATGAGAAAACTATTTCAAAGAGCTTTGGAAACCAGCGACCTTAAGCTTCCTGAAACTAGAGTACATTACATCTGTCTGAGCACAAAATGCTTCCTATAAATCAATTGTATAAAAAATTGGATTCTAAAGCCGGGCGTGGTGGCGCAAGCCTTTAATCCCAACACTCGGGAGGCAGAGGTAGGAGGATTGCCGTGAGTTCGATGCCACCCTGAGACTACAGAGTGAATTCCAGGTCAGCCTGGACTAGAGTGAGACCTTACCTCGAAAAACAAAAAAAAAAAAAAAAAAAAATTGGATTCTAAAATGAAAATTATTGCAGTTCATTAAAATTTTTAAATCTTTTGTTTCATTACCACCCTTAGGTTCGTTATTATCATTTTTATGAGTAAATAATGAAAAAGTGTCATTTTTCTTTTAGTGCTATGCTTTTGCTTATGTCAAATAAAACAACACACATACAAAAATAGAGGTGAGAATAGATAAGATAAAACATATATGTGTGTGCATGTGTATAACAAGGAAGAAATAAAAATGACATTATCATATTATATATTCCAGTTTTATAGTTTTTGATCAACGGAAGCCCAAATATTCAGCCAACAACGCTGAGATTCTATGGAATACAATAGCATATTAAGTGTTTTTTGGCTGTGACTCACACCCAGGCTGAGGAACATGAAAATTTATCAGTTTCAGGATACATTTTCATTCTCTATCAGAATCCTGGCATTTGAATTTGTTTC
Organism: Zapus hudsonius; assembly: GCA_004024765.1. Taxonomy (NCBI): domain Eukaryota; kingdom Metazoa; phylum Chordata; class Mammalia; order Rodentia; family Dipodidae; genus Zapus; species Zapus hudsonius. The sequence goes on from PVHP010003824.1 coordinate 55,870, forward strand.
TTCTCTCCTTTTCCTATATCACATTAAGGTTAATGTAGAAGGTCTTCTGGGCTGAAAAGATGGTTCATTGGGTAAGGCACTTGCCTGCAAAGCCCAACAACCTGAGTTTGATTCCTCAGTGCCCACATAAAGTTGTATAAGGTAGCACATACATCTGGAGTTTGTTTGCAGCAGCTGGAGACCCTGGCGTGCTGATTCTTTCTGTCTCCTTCTCTACATCTCTCTGCTTGCAAATAAATACATAAATGAATGAATAAATAAATAAATATTAAAAAGAAGAATGTCTTTAAAGATTGAATATTTATTGAAATATTTCTTTAATGGTAGTGAAATATATAAGAACTCATCAAGCATCCAGATAGCTTATTATTGGGAATTTGATTGGTTTTCTGATTACCAGGCCATGCCATTTGTCTAACATTTATTGTTTTAATTGCTTGAACAACCAAAGACTGGATCAGAAGTATGAAACGAAGAAAAGGACAAGTTATGATACGAAAAAATTATCTTCTCAAAATGGTAAGCACAAGTGCTGTGTATAAAAAAATAAAATGTTGTCACCAGCAAGTTGGCATAAATCTTTTTGAGTGGAGTTTTTCAGCTGTTTTCCACTTGTCTGATCTATGTGACCTTGGATCTTAAAACTTCCATCTAGACATTTATACAAAAAATAAACAACTGAAAATTTACTAATAGCTTTTTAAACCAGGCAACCATCAAATGTCCATTGACAAGGGGTTAATGAAAATCCTGCACACCTGTGGAATAGCACATTGTACAGGTATTTAGATGATAATGTAGCTGATGTCCAGTGCTTATTTTCAGATAAAAATGTCTGAAAAAATATTTAGAAAAGCAGTACAAATAACATTTGCCTTATAAATTGTGATTTATTTGTGTAATGGTATAATTTGTTTAACTTAGACAGTGAGGCTCGTCAATCTCTAGGATGCCGTTTCTCTGGTGGGTGTTCTAAGGGGTCACTCTCTCCTTTACATTTAAAAGGTATGCATAGCTCAACCTATTAAAATATAACAAAACATGAAACCACTAACACATGTGATGACCTAAAGCTCTATTATTCAAAAGATTTATAGATCCTTTTTGTTTTAGCTTTGACAAAGAAAACCTTCATTAAAGTTTTGGTAATCTTTGATTCTAACTAATTTTTTTTAAGGGGAGAGCACGAACGCAGTCCCCACTACCACAAATTCCGCAGTCGAGTTTCCCGCATTTGGGGAAATCGCAGGGGTCAGCACGTCCGGGGTGCAATGGATCAGCCTCGCCCTGGGAGAACCACCTTTGTGATCATGCTGTCTCCCCTGCCAGGTAAATATCTAACTCTAATTTTGAATATGGAGTTTTCTGCCCATTTTGGCCGACATTCATTCAAGTCATTGATCTCATATTTAATCAATAGTAGAACTTTAATCATTTCCATTTCTTTGTCATCTTTTCTTTTACTTTGGAATTAATTATCATCTCTCCAATTTTGCAGGTGCACCTCAGCCTTAAGTCTCCTTTATGATTCCAATTCAGTAAATTCCACATATAGTGAACTAGGTTGGCTGAATCCCCATTGTAATACTCTGTCAGAATAACAGAAACAGAGTTTTTAGAATGACAAGCAGATTCTTCTTCTACTTCTTTTTCCATTGTCTTTTCTTTCTCTGGATCCATTGTTGCATATAAATCATTAGCAAAGTTTGGCCATTGTCCACTTGACCTCCCAGTAGAAGACATTATTTCCCTTTACCACATTTTCTGATTATCTACAAAGTATGAGTGTGTCTCATACATTTGTAAATTTCATCTTCAAGGTTACATTATAATTTTACTCTACTGGCTGCTCTCCATGCTTGGTCGACAACTGATTCATTTCAGTGGTCAACACTATCACACCTTGCCCAACTCCCTTGGTGTTTTCTTAAGACCCTTCCTCATATGCTACCTCCTACCATTTCCATCTCTGTCAGAACTCCAAATATTTCCATGTTCTGCACAAATTCCATCTTTTCTCTAAGCCTTTTAAGATTCTCTCATTAATACTGTGGCCCTATCATGCTATCTTTCTTACTAAGTTTTTTAATTTTTTAAAAGTGCGTGACAAAGACTTATGAAGTACTGCATGGGCATAGAGTTATCCTAAAACCAGATAACAATGTTGTGCCTCCATTATTCAGTGATTCCCCATATGGCATGACTGTTAGTATTCATTCATGAAATTTGAAATTTACATGGATCTATGTTATTTTTAGTCTAAATATGTGTAGTCACATCATTCTCAACCCTCTAGAAATTGACTCTGTTCTAAAAGTGAAAGTGAGTTCACTGACTGTACCAGGATTCTTGGGCGGTGATTCACATGTGGTAGAAAAGACCAAATCAGTCAGGTGCTGGGCAATCTGCCAGCTTGGAAGAGCTGGTAAATCCATTGGATATTGAGCCTCAGTCATCAGGTGCTTCTGCCCAGGAGTGCAGTTTATTGAAATGCAGATGTTCTATTTGCTGCCTGAAAATATAGATTCTGAGACTAAAGAGTGGAAGGGGGACATCTTAATTTGAATGTGATCAGTATCTGGTGCATAGTAAGTGGTGGAGTAGAGGAATCCACTTTATGAAACATGCTTAGCAATGGAACATTTAAAAGTACTTCTAAGGATTTTTGGCTTATATATATGACTAAAACAACCTCCAATGAATAATAATTATAAAAATGGGCAGAAATCTCTGTATTGAAAATCAGAGTTAGAATCAAAGATTCACCAAAACTTTAATGAAGGTTTTCTTTGTCAAAGCTAAAACAAAAGGATCTGTAAATCTTTTAAATAATAGAGCCTTAGGTCACATGGATAAAAATGGAAGTACTTAAAATAAGAGCTGATTATAAACACAACTGATAAAAAAGAAGTGAATTCTAGTGTCATTTGTCCCATATGAAACACTATTGAAATAACCATCTGGACCCAACAATTTATTCCACGAATGGTCTTCAGTAAGATTTCACATTTCCTCTACAAAACAGTAAAAAAAAAAAAAATTCAAAAGATTTTGCTTATTAGTTCAAAATTTTGCTAATTGCACTCTTCAAAGTCTAAATTAGGTCTGATTTGGTTATCCTGAGGCATACAATATTAGACTATATTGTATTAATCCTTAAATGCCTTCTTAATTACAACTGCCTTTTTTAACACATTGTTTATCGTTTTCCTTCTAAATGGATCCAATTAAGTTTTGATTGGCCCCTTTTTCTCAGTGAAATTATCAACTAACTCTTATCTTCTTTGCTCATAATAGATTTGTTCATTCAGCATAAAGAGAAATTCAGTAGTACCAATCATTTAAAGCAGAAAGTTGCCTGTGGCATATGCTAACACTCTCAAGGTTTTTGCACCTATTTACTTTTATTATATTTGAAGCTCTTAATTTGTTTAGCTAAATTATTTTCTTTTCATCTTGTATTATTATCTTTTTTTTTAATTTAGGACAGTGGTGTCACTAATAATTTCCATAAACTGCCTTTATTTCTCCCTGCATCTGAAACTTCAATATTTTGAGTCCACTACATAAGGAATCCTTTCTTGAGTGATCAATACTGAACATGAGTTCTGAGTGGCAGATTATTCATGCATTTAAATCAACTTAGCTTCCATGATGGGAAACATAGAGAAGCATCCAGTTAGAGACCTATTTGTTTTCCATTCTATTTTGTACAGTGACAAGGGTAGTTGTAATGCCACAGTTGCTAAAGTGATACAGTAACATGGCAAAAGATAGAACTGAAGACCAGGCCCTTAGTTTAAGTAACTACAGCTACTTGATCTTTGACAAAGGAATCATCAAGTTACAGCATCTTCAACAAAAGAGGATATTGGACACATTGGAACACCACATGTAGAAAAATGAAACTAGACTCATGTCTCTCACCATGAACAAAATCAGTTCCAAATGGAGTAAAGTTCTCAATATAAGATTGAAACTCTTAAATGTCTGGAAGATAAAAAGTGGAAACTCTCCACTTCATAGGAATGGGCAAAGACTTCCTGATCAATATCCCCAAAAGGCCAAGAAACTAAACAATCTCTCAACAAGTGGGATCTAATGAAGCTAAAAAGCCTTTGTACAGACAAACATACCATAAACAGAGCCACTAGACTCCCCAGAGAAGGGGAGAAAACATTTGCCAGTTATACTCCTGATAGAGGTCATATATCTAGATTCTACTTGGTACTCAAAAACTAAGCAATAAAAAGTCAAACTATACACTCAAAAAATGGTACAGAAAACTGAATAGAGAATTATCAAAGGAAGAAATACAAATGGCTAATACTCACTTAAGTAGTTAAGGTGCTTGCCTTCAAAGCCTAAGAACCTGGCTTTGATTCCCCAGTACTCAAAGCTAGATGCACAAGTTGGTGTATGTATATGGAGTTTGCTTGCAATAGTTACCAGACACTGGCACACTAATTCTTTCTCTATCTGCCTCCTCTCTCATAAATAAATAAATGAAATATTTAAAAAAAGAAAATGTTTCATCAAGGACATGCAATTTAAAACAACTATGGACTTCCATCTCACCCCAGTCAGTATAGCAATCATTAAAAAAAATCAAACAATATATGTTGGTGAGGATATGGGTAAATAGGAACCCTCATTCACTGCTGGTGGGAGTGCAAACATGTACAACCACTATGGAAGCCAATACGGAGACTCCTAAAAAGATGAAAATAGAGCCACCAATTGACCCAGCTATTCCTCCATGGGACATCTTCCCTATGTTTCCTTTCTTCATTGCAGAGATATTTGTTCAACTCATAATAGCTAAGAATGGGAATCAGCCCAGATGCTCCTGGTTTGACCAATTGTTAATGAAGATATGGTACATGTACATAATGGAATTCTACTCAGCAGTAAGGACAAATGAAATAACAAAGTTTGCAGGAAAATGGGTGGACTTCGAACAGATCATACAAAGCCAACTCATAGAAGCACAGAAAGACAAATCCACATGTTCTCCCTGATCTGTAGTTCCCAACCTGGAACAGCTTGCGTTTCAGGCATACCTGACAGGCATCATGAGGGATAGATAGCAGGATGGAAGTGTTTGGAGGAAGAGAAACAGGAGGGGAGGGAGAGATACATGCAAAACTAAAACCAAAATGAATCAGTACCATCAAAACCTTCCTCCTGGATAACAGACTAAAATATATAACCTTCAATAGGAGCATGGGGAAGATCTCTGATAAGAAGGACCCTGGAGAGGGTGCCATGAAGCCTAACACTAAAACACTTGGCTCTAGTTTGTAATGCCCACTACCAGAAATTAGTTACCACCCACAATGAGCTGTGGATCAAAGAGACAGGCTTCTGCCAAAGCACTTGATTACTCACCTGAGATAAAAGGTAAACTTAGAAAACACCAATCAAGGCTGGGGGAATTTTGTGGAAAAGGGGGCCAACATTACATAAGAACTATAGTGTAGAAGGGAATATCCAGAGGCATTGCTTCCTCTCACCCCCCACAGCAATGATTGACTGCTGCCCTCACAACACATACGATTATCTCAGGGTAGAAAAATCTAAAATTTTTGTGAAGAGAAATATAATAAAGGTAGACAAAATGTTCATATTGTTTTTTAACTCAAATAAAGATTCATCCAGATATTTTTAATTAGAGAAGAGCTTCTGAAGTTATTCTTTGCAGTGATATAAACTCAATGTAACCACAAGCCAATAGGAGTTGGAAAACAACATCACACCCAGTGTAACTCATGACTGCTGCTGCAGAAATTCCAGAGAAAGTGTTATCAAGCTAAATTCAATAGTGCAGTAAAATAAGACATAATATCAAACTTTATCACCTATTTTAAACTTCTTTATCATCAAAATCTTTCAACATGGCAGTAATGGAGAATTTTTAACATGAGGGAAGTAAAATAACAAAATTACAAAGATTGGATTCCCAATTAAATGCCACTTCAGTGACTCAAAAATGCTCCAACTGAAAACAAAAGGATGGAGTAAGAAACGCATCTGCCAATCTTTCTAAAAACAGGAGAGTCTGTCAGTAATTTCTTTGAATAAATTCAGCCTCCAGTATAAAATGATGTCCTGATGCAAATAACAAAATTGATTATATGAAAACTGTCAGAAGATATCTCAACCTAACCCATGGTTTTGAATATAAAACTGCCTGTTTTCATTTGCTGAGAACAATATTTTTTAAATAATATTTTCCTTCCAAATTTTCTGAAGATAAAGATGACATCAGTGAAATGATGAATACTGCTAAGATTATTTCCATTTGACAGCATATGGCTCTTAATAGCTTTTCAACTTCACAAAGATATTTAAGATATTTCAAGAAATTCTTTCAAAGTATTTTATCATCACAACTATCTGCCACTTAAAATGATAAAATGTTTTATTATATGCAGTTAAAAACCATAAATATGGTTGATTTGCAGTATTGGGGTATTCCAAAGATCAGACCTCAAAGATCTTGATTCTTTGTAAAGTGTATTTCTGTAGGCTGTGCAAGAATGAGGAGGCCTGAGATATCTCTGAGTTCCATCTTCAGGACTCATATAAATAGGTGTTTGTGATGGGGCATGTCTCTAACCCCATTCCTCTGGAGAGCAGAGACTGGAGAATGAATAGTGCTTTAAAAAAACCAGCTAGCTCCATGATCAGTAAGAGACTTTGGCTTAAGTCAGTACTGAGAGTGAAATAATGGCAGAGAGCCTGTTCCCCTCCTGCCACTGAAGGGCAGTGCACCCCCCTGCAGGCGAGTGCCTGACACATATTTGTGCATGCAACACACACACAAACGTGTGTGTATAATGTGGTGTTGTGGGGGTCACAATAAAAAATATTGAATCACTATAAAATATACTGATGACAATCTGTTATAAAGGGAATGAAGGAAAAAATAATATACATCAGGCAAAAATATTTCTCCATATTTAATATATATATATATGAATGCATCACTTATTGGGATAAATAAGAGATTTTTTCCCTTTAATTGTGTTTTATCAAGTGATTATAGCAAAATAATTTGTGTAGTAAAATTGTTAAATTTAGACCTACTAGAAAGAATTGTCGCAATTTGAAAATAAATTACATACCTATGTTTGTGCTTCCTGCAGAAATGTTACTAAAATTAGCCTCTCTGTTTATTTTCTGAAGCAATTTGGGGGGCTAGGGAATATTCTGACAAAGAAATACAATAAACATTTCAAATTAAATATAGAAAGTCACTTAACATTTCTAATAAATGGAAACACTGTTTCAATCTCATTTTAATTCATATCATCTAGTATACATTCTTAAAATAATGTCACAGAAGTATATATACCATGTGCTTGAAACTAAGACACTTTGATCATTGTGTAGAGTGAACTGGACATAAATTCTTGTTTCTTAGTTCACACATTGTATCATCAACTCTCTGTTCACATATACATGCTGGACTCAAATGTCATCTTGAAGTATAAGATCTGTTAAAAACGCCTTAATGGATAGCATTCTTAAATTTTTTGTTTGTTTTAGGCTATGTACTTCCTAATAGTCTGTGTAAATACTGACCATCTGCACCCCTATTCCAGCAATATTAAAGCAAAGTGTTAGCCGGGCTTGTTTGTGCATAACTTTAATCTCAACATTTAGGACAAAGAGGTAGGAGAATTGCTGTGTGTTCCAGGCTAACCTGACAGAGACTACTTAGTAAATTCCAAGTTAGCCTGGGATAGAGCAAGAACATACCTAGAAAATGAAAAATATGTGTGGGGGGGTTGGTGTGTGTGTGTGTGTGTGTGTGTGTGTGTGTGTGTGTGAATTAAAGTGAGGTACTCAGCACTATTGTCTAAACCTAGCATGTTACATTGAATAGGTATGTATTACTTCCTCCCAATGTAACATTTTTTCCATTTTGCTATTTCTGTTCATCAGAGCATATGTAAAGAAGCAGACACCATATCAGATGTAAAGAAACGGACAGCATATCAGATTAGGTGAGATTACTCCCCTTGTTACATTTTTTATCTCCTTGAGCTAAATTAATCTGTTCAGCAAGCAAGTTATTTTAATAACAGAAAAGTGCATGTTGAAATTAGTACCTACTTTAATTAATAGGTGATCACCAGAGAATTGATTTCCTTGCCAGTTGTTCTCTTACAAACAGAAAATAATTGGCAGATTAAACCCAGCAGAGGTACCAGGCTACATGGAGAAGCTGTTAACAATAAGAAAGTACTAATGCAATGAAGTAATTTACATTTATATAGGGGCCACTGTGGTTATGTCTATTTTCAGTTATTAGCATTCCAGAGCTTAGCAAAGACATCACCTTGAACTTTCTTACTCAGTGTTACCCACTCTGTTTCTTTGACAATTGATGTGCTTGACAACCTCGTTAAACTGCCAACTACATAATTTGCAGAGGCTCTAACTCACCAGCTCCTGGAAAGTAGCAGAGTGATAGTTTAACACAAACCCTGCAGCAGTCTTAATGAACATTGTGTTTTATAAACCAGGATCTTAGCCCGTCACCCTCCTTGAAGCCTGCACAGGCATGAAACCAAACCAAAGAGGGAGAATACTGAGAAGCTAAGGGATTAGTAAGGTCCTCTTACCTGCTTTATCTAGCCCTATTCTGATGAACTCTTTTTATTCTGAGGATGTCTGTTGTCTATTAGCATTTATTGACAATGATCACTGTTTTTTTTTAAAAAAAATCACAGTTTGCTTGTAATCGAAACAGTGGCTTTAAGTGATTTTTTTTCAGATTTATTTCTAAACAATAAAACAGTTGTGGGTTTTGTTGTTACCAGTGTTTTATTCCTGGTTTGATCACTCCATATAAATATTTATAAAGGGAGCGATAAATTCATGGAACAAAAACTGGGGCAAGGTAGAAAGTGAAGTCACTTGCTTGGGGCTGAACCTTGGAAATGCCAGAGAAGAGGGGTCTCAAAAGAACTGTTGGATACCCCAGAATGGACTCAGATGCTAAGACATACTCGAGAGGCTTCCTAATCTTTTTTAAACTTAGAAGTTTTGGGAATTTCTTTATAAATTTCACAGTAAAAGAACCCAGTGACTCTTCAGTGTGGACACTGTCAGCCTCATCATAGTTCAATAGATCTGAATCCAGACAGTCTTGTTGGACTCCCGGAGGTGGTGGGTGAAGGCTACTGCAAGGAGTTTTAACTGAAGAACGAGGTAAGGGGAACCTGTAGTGACTAATATAAATAAAATCATTGACGTTTTACAAGATAAGGGGCTTCAATGCAACATAATGCCATGGCAAATTAAGCATGATAAAACTGATTCCCTCAAAAAAATTTTCCCCATTTGATAGAAAAAAATGAGGTGATACTTAAAATTGTTATAATCAAGAAGGTAAGTGCATCATTGTTAATGAAGAAGTTAACCATGGAGAGTTAATGCTTCCCAGGTGGAAGACACAGGAACTTTACTAAGAATTCAGGATAAACTGATTTTCTTGGGCAGCTATGGTACCACAGGGGCCTGTTGGCTGAACGACTTGGTGTGGGGCCCAAGTGTGAAATATGGAGATGGATACTAATCCCTACGGAAAAAAGACTAGTGAAGACTGAGGATAATCCAGATAAAAACAAGCAATGAAAGAATCAAAAACAAGGGAAACACAAATACACTTTTTTTCTCTCTCATTTCAGAGAAACTCAAGAAGCAGAAACACATGTAAAGAACAACATTCTTAGATTACTTTTGGAAGGAATAAGGAACTAATAAGAATTTCAAACAAAAGGAAAAAGAAAAAATCAGACTGTGGACTCCAATGTAATAAGAATAATGTGCCCATTGCATTTTAGGACTAGATATTAGTAAGCATATCATAGGAATCCATAATTAAAGGTGAAAAGCACATAAACCAAATAGAATGCTCCTACTGAATTACAGATGATAGTGTGAGGTGTGTTATATCAGCTCTTATAAATGACATCTATGACAAGAGAAATTATAAAACCTCAAAAATAATTACTAATTTTAGAACATTAATATTTAATAATATTTATAAACACAAGATCATCTTTTTTATAAATCTCATATATCCTGAATTCTAAAATACAACCATTCTAATTTTAGCAGCAGTTTTAGGACTTCACCAACCTATGTCGTCCAAAGTAATCACAATCAACATGAATGCTTGTAAATGCAATAAGCATGCTGTAATAGTGAGTTTCCTTGAAACTTAGTAGGTATAGCGCAGCAGTCTGGGATGCTATTTTCATAATCTTACAAGTAGGAAAGATCAGATGTCCAGTGATGTTAATGCAACCACTTACCCCTTCTTTAACAAGAATTTATTCTGAGAACATACAATTATGTTAGACATGGTTGGTTAAAAGAGAATTTCAAAAAGGCTATTTAACATTTTTGTCACTCAAGGAATGAAGTTCTCTTTCAAATAGCAAGAATGACTTAAAAGTCAGCCTTTGATATTTGAACATACTCCACATATCCTGCCAGGCCAACCACCAGAATACTGCCATATAGAATGTCACAATCATCTTTTCCCCTTAACCAGATTTTATTGATGTGAGACAGGTTTCCAGGAATAAGATATTGTGAACATCAGTGGTTAACTTCCTAGATCAGTTTAAATATAAACACCTCTGTGGAAATAATGTTATTAGTCTTAAATGATCAAAATAAATTGTCAACTGCTATTTATGAAACTCAAAATTAGAAACCAATATTAATTTTCTTTCTTCCATCATTATCACTGCAGTTTCTTATATATTTATTTGTCTTTCATTGGATAATCATGAAAGAAATCTATGGATTTGATCAAAGATTAGTGGGAAAATAAACAAAGGCAATAGTGAGGTCTTTGACAAAACAGTCTGTACAGAAGACAATGTGAAGGTACATGAACAGTTTTCAGTGGGCCAGTGTGGCTGCTCACTTTGTTTATTATATTTGTCATGTGTGATGACATACCTCTAGACTTACATGCACCTCTCTCCCACTGATAAATTCAACTTTTCCCACAAGTTTTGCACACATTTGAAACCTTCCAAGTTCCAATAAAATTTTATCCAGCAAGCACATGGTCAGGTTAAGGCATTATCATATAAATGTTACTGTCATATCCTGAATACTGATAGAAAGACAGGTGTGCACCTTGCAAGACAAATAACAGATGAAAAGAGTCAGGTATGAATATACACACCAATATGTGTACACATTCATACATACCTCAGTATAAAAAAGAAAACTATAAAGTTGCAATTAATACATATTAAATGTATACAAGAGTATCAACTAGTCAATCACAACTCAACTATATTCTTTTGTAGTTTAATTATTATAAAGGATATAATCATCTGGCTTTTCTGTTTGAGTCTTTAGTAGAGATTATGGAATGATAGCATGGTTTGGGAATATTAATTATTTTCAAAGGAAAATTTATTTCACCTATCTTCCTGTCTTTCTCCATTTGCAAAACTGAAATACCAAGTTAAGTCATTGAGAATGACCTGAACAATAGTCCCTTACATAATAATTATGTGTCGCATTAATCATTTTCATGAAAGTTGTCTAGGATAAGATACAGTTTATGTTAAGGATATATTTACTCCTAAGAATATTCAATAGTTGTTTACTAAATATAGAGACCCAGAGTGACACATCTTCAAAATATGAGTTTTAAATGTTTTGTATTTATTAACTAATTTTCAGCATGTTTATTAAAATACAAATAAAAAGTGTTAAAAATTAATCTATTGTGTTCATTTTTAAGCAAAAATGTTTCTCAGGCTCTCTAATATATGAACTTTTCAAATATTTGTGAAAGTGTCCATAATATACTTCACCTCCAATTTAAAATAAATAACCCATAATTTGAAGCTATGATGCCATTAGTAACATTTATCTGGCATTTGTATTTGTTTCTTTAAAGCAAGAACAACAGCTACATTTCTGAACGACAATATTGCTTCTACAAAGTGTGTAAAACATAGAGTTTATTCAACTACCAAGTCATGTTTTTTTAAACACCAATAATTATAATTTAACGGATTTCACTCTCATTTTGTGTAAATATTTTGGGAACCTTATGAATTGAATTCATGTTTAATCTGTAATTCATTTTTCGTCATAGGAGTTGAATGGATGAACTAAAATAATGAGAGTCTCCTGTGCCTTTCTAAAAACCTCAATGATGTATGTCTTGGATAATTTAACTAGCTTAAATTACATCTTTGAAATGAATCTTCTGTTAAGAATGTTAATTTTGAGCTGGGCATGGTGGTGCTAGCCTTGAATCTCCATACTTCGGAGACAGGAGGGGAAGGACCATTGTAAATTCAAGGCCAGCCTGGAACTGCAGAGTGAGTTCCAGGTCCATCTAGGCTAGAGGAAGACTCTATTTCATAAACAAACCAAAAAAAAAAAAAAAACAAGAATGTTATTATTATTATTATTTTTTTTTTTTGCTTAAAGACAGCAAAATAAAATATCCCTTTAGGTGGCACAGCCAGTCGCCATAGATTGTTACTATAAAAGCTTCAGTGCCAGGGATGGGATACCTTCTAGTGAGTTGTTGGCCAGGGAGGATCCTGAGGCCCCCTAAACATTATAGGCCATTGTCAAAGCTCTTGGTTTCCCACCAGAATGAAATGGGAAACTGCTGAGGACTACATATTCTTGGACAGCAAGTCAATGAGAAATCAACTTGGAGCTGAGCAGGAAACCTCCCTGTTAAACTGCTGATAGAAGGCTAGAAAAAGCTATGGCTGCATGCATTCCTATGGGAAAGAGAAGTCATCAATGGCTGTGAACAGCAATGGATCTTGCAAGCCTTAAGATGGGTGGAGCATCTGTTGTGGGGAAAGCAAATTGCTCTCTAATTGGACTGGAGGACCACTTCAGGGGAGGGAAAGCATACCTGGTACTGAAGACAAGACGTAGTATAAACCCTATAGTGGGGGAGGTCATGAGCCCTAGGTGAGTAACTCCTGCTGTTGACTGGCTAAATGCATACCTTTTGCCAACCAAATTGCCTTACAATAGCACTATTTAAAAAAAAAATAAGCATAACCAAATAATAATGCTACTCTCAATCTTGACTTAAGAAGCTTCTCTTTTTCAGATGGCAGTGACCACTGGGATGATGCAAAAGACTCCATAATGCTGAGAAAAAAACAATAGTGGGTGTTCAGCACTGGAACATTTCTATCACACTTCCTGAGTTCGGGGTCTATTGCAGGAGAAGTGGTGGAAGGATCGTAAGAGCCAAAGGAAGGTTAGGATGCTTACAATGCAAACTTCCCAGACACAAAATGGCCTTGCTATTCATGATTTTCCAGTGCCTGATAATATCTACACATAATGGGAGGAAAAGTTGATGACACCAAAACAAAAGAGACTAATTGTGAGGGGGAAGAAATATGGGAAACATAAAGGTTTATTGTCTATAATTATGGATGCTCTCAATAAAAGGTTTTTAAAAACATCCCACTTGGAACATGCTTACTTAGAAGAACTTATTTATTTTATTTTATACTAAGTAACTGGAAAATTAATACCAACAGGTGTCTATTTGTTAACAGAACTCATCCCAACACTTACTTAAAAGAGATGATCAAAGTATCAGCAGTTGTGTCATTTTCTGCTAGTTAATAGTAGAAACTACTCACAGGTGAAATCCAGATAAGTAAGTCAGAACTGTTAGTCTGCATAGAAAAGTAACATATCAAGTATGAAGTAGTAGAGAGCTGCTAATTCAATCTGAGCTGAAAGTGTCTTCCACTCCTTGTGAGATTAACCCTGTACAGAAATTTGAGTCTGAAAAAATGTGCATGCTTCAGAATTACTCATTTCTTTGAAAGAGGTGTTGATATCCTGGCTATTATTATCACAGACATGTTTTGAATTTGAATTTTTTAAATGACATTCAAAATAGAATAATTTCACATTTCAACTATGATAAACATAGCACTAAATTGGAAATATTACTGAACCATAATTTAATAGGTATATTTATGAGACAAATTTACTGTGAAAATATTTTACTGTTCATTTGTAATATTGTACTTGGAAATATATTAAATTTTCTTCATATGAGTGAAATTCTTTTTATAATAAAAAGTTGTCAACATTCCTCTACAAATTTCTATTTTTATCATAGAGCCCAATGGGATTTAGTAAGAGAATACAAATTTGAGTTTGCACACAAAACAGAAGCTACACAACAGAATATATTTATATAACAAAACTTTATACAATATTGTAATTTTCTACTTCTAGAGTTTTGGTGTGGAAGGAAGTACACGTGCCTTTTTAAAGGTCTATAAGCCAACTCTTGCTCTCTAATGGTGACATGTGTGTTGAGAATGAGATGTTCACACAAAGAGCCATGTAAGTTCAATGTCTATGCATTAATAAAATGGTAGTTGATAAGTGAAAGATCAGTACATTTCCATGACACAGTTCACTAGATGGTATGGATTCTAACAGTCATCATTCCTTATTGTATTTGAAATATAATTACTATCATTATTACTAATGTTCGTACTTTTTATCTTTAATAATATTCAGATTAATCAGATAAATAAAATTACCTAGTAAAATCTCTACCAAATTTCAGACACTGCCCTAGTTTGTTGGATGTAAAGGTGAAGAAATTTTTTTTTTCTGCTAGAAAGTATATCACAGTTTAACAGAAAGCTCTGTGTCAGCAAACACCACAGGGCTGTGTGTCGGCAGGGAAATGAGAGATAGACCACGCCTGTGGTGCTCAGGAAGGAGAACATGACTGTTTCATGAGATGCAGGGAAAGGTTTCCATTCACTGGATCCTGTGCTGAGATTTAAAACACAAGCAAACAACAGCAACAACCAAACAAATTAAGTAGAAATTCACCTAGAAGGAAGAGTTGAGGATAATATTACAAAGAAAGCAATTCCTGCTGGTTCTTTGGAAGACAAGCTTTACCCTTCTAAGAGAAATGCAATCTGATATGGTTGAAGCATGGATGTGGCAAGTTAGAAGACAGTACACTAAACGTAAGTTTAGACTCCCTTAGTGGAGAAGATCTCTTTGGGAGCTTGATTCACTGGACTAAAAAGTCTGACCACCTGAGGTCACCAGAGGAAGAATGCAAGTGATCCTGCCTAATGGGAACCAGGCTGCTAGGCACACCCCAGCAGGTGATAAAATCCTTGTTGATGACCCCCAAACAAAAGAATTTCCAAGTGAGCCCTGCTCTAAGTTTTTGACCTCAAATTTCACAAAAGAATATAAAGCAATCGAAGCCACTAAGTTCACAGGCAGTTTGGTAAATAGTAGTAGATCCATTAATCCTAATTCCTCATTACAAGTACGTTTTAATTTTTCTTTCCTTCTTAATGTAATAAATATGAACCTGTTTTAATGCTACACAGGGCAATTCACATTGAACTACAGATTCATCCTACATACTTGGCTGAACCTTCGGTCAAGTGCTATTTAGAAAATATTCACAGAATTGCATATGACAGGTAATATTTCATAATAGCTTATTCTCATGCTGGTGCTTTTTGGTACAGCAGGCTCTCTAAAAATGAATTAGGATTTGAGGAGAATTTTGAAGTTTATAGTTATACATTTTCCATTATGATTAGTTTAACTAGATACAGAATTAATCCAAGGAAGTAAGCTCTGGCTGAAATCCAATATTTTGAAATAAGATTATGGTGAAATCAAAAATTAAATTTCCTCTCTATTAAACACTCTCAAGTGGCATTACTATAGCACACAAAGGGTTTGTCTATTTTACTTCGCATTTGCTAAAAATGAGATAATTCCTATCTAAAATAGAAACTGCTGTTTCAAGCACTTGAGGTCTTTGTACTCCAGGGACTTCGAATAATATAATAAAATATTAATGATAGTGTGATCATTAAATTATCAATTTTCCATACTAATGAACACATTTTATGTTGAAATATATTTTAAGATATATATATATATATATGTATATATTCATGAAATTATCTTAACCAGTGTTATTGATACATAAAATGATCACAGTTTTATCTTCCAATTGATCTGTACAGAACATATTTTCAATTAAATGTTTTTTCATCAACTTGCCCTATTTCTTAGGAAAGTTTGATGGTAAGATAGAGAGCTAATATTTTTCTCTATTACTTTGAAGTTTGGTGTGTGTGTGTGCATGCGTGTGAGTGCATGAGTTTGTGTGTGTGTGTGTGCATGCACGCAAGTGATATGTCCAGTAATATAGAAGCAGCAGCTTTGCGAAGACTAAAGCTTGCACCGTGCAAAGTACTATAGACAATGGTCTATACAGCTGACGGGCCAGTTTCTTAATCACTTTGAACAATTAGTTTCTCAGATTTAAAATGAGCAAAGTAATATCTCCTAATGCATGAACCACACACACTAGATTAAATAATCTAAATGAAAAACATGGCACCATAACTGAGACTGAATAGAGGACTGGTACTTGTCACTATAAATATTACTTTTTCTTAAACTTGGTCTCTGCCCCATTTTTTTTTTAGCATGCATTGTTTGGTTTTCATATAGCTGAATTTTTTGAGTTCTTTGTAGACTCTTGATATTAGACCACTGTCAGAGATATATCTGGTGAAGATTTGTTGTACAGAATTAACTCAAAATCTTAATTGCAAAAAAAGGCATTTGCTATAGACACTTAAGTAATTTGACATCAGCAAAAGTTAACATATTTGTTTCTATTTATTTTGGAGGAGAAAAACTAGGGGCAAGAGGGAGAAAATAGGCACACTGGGGTCTCTTGACACTGCAAAGGAACTCCAGATGCATTGTTATTTCTTACATTTGGCTTGATATGAGTACCGGGAAATGACACGTGGGCCTGCAGGCTTTGTAAGAACATGCCTTTAACCACTGAACCATCCGACAGTCCAGGAAAGAGCAAATGATAGAACTAGTTGAAGTGACTAAAAAGAAAAAAAATTGACTCTGAAAAAAGTCATCTGTCAATATAAAAAAGATCTTATTTAGCCAGGAGTGGTCCCAGCACTCAGGAGGCAGAAGTAAGAGGATAGGTGTGAGTTTGAGGCCACCCTGAGACTACATAGTGAATCCCAGGTCAGCCTGAGCTTGAGTTAGACACTACTTCAAAAAACAAAACAAATTATTTTTTTCAAAAAAGGGTATAATTTTAGTTAAGCAGTTCTTAGATGAATGCATCTGAATATTTTTGAAATAACAAAAGCAATTCTTGTGTAAATTGGTTATATTTTTTCATTGTATATGTGTAAAATGCATTTTAGAGAAATATTGAAAAGCATATATGTGCACACAAAGTGTCTTCCAAATATCCCAATAAAGACTGTTAATGAAAATCAATGTTCTGATAAATAAAATAAATTCTTTACTGACAAGCCAATCCATGATGTGGTGATTGGAAGTCCCACACTAAAAACTATCCCCTACTCACTTAAACTTATCCAAGATAAAAGCCACCATGACATGATACCTTCTATTTCTAATCAATTTCTACTTGCACTTAATGGAGCAAAATACAAGACACTGTTTGATGGACAAGAATTGGTTTGTGTGATCACTAGCCCTGGTATCCAAGGCATTCGGTCAATGCTGTCAACTAATGTGAATAGCACTATGATTATTGTTACTGCACTACACAGCTTGACAATTCCAGACATTTAAAGATATGACATAAAAATTTCAAGCTTATAAAGATTTTCTAAAAATAAGAAACAAAGAGATCCAAAGAACAGTACTAGTAATCTCCTGAAGGTGATCAATGCCTTCAGCAGAGTGGCAGGATACAAAATTAACACACAAAAATCAGTATCCTTTCTATATACAGAAGACAAGCATTCGGAAAAAGACATCAGAGAAACTGTCCCGTTCTCTATATCCTCAAATAAAATTAAATACTTGGGAATATCACTAAACAAGGTAGTGAAAGACTTATATAAGGAAAATATTGAAACACTCAAAAGGGAAATAGAGGAGGATGTGACGAGATGGAAAGACATTCCATGCTCATGGTTAGGCAGAATCAATATAGTAAAAATGGCAATCCTGCCAAAAGCAATCTACAGATTCAACGCAATGCCAATAAAAATACCAACCTCCTTCTTCGCAGACATTGAAAAAATAATCTCCAAATTTATTTGGAACGGTAAGAGACCTCAAATAGCTAAAACTATTCTGAGCAGGAAAAATTATGCAGGAGGTATCACCATACCGGACTTTAAAAAATACTACAAAGCCATAGTAACTAAAACAGCATGGTATTGGCAGAAAAACAGACAGTCTGACCATTGGAATAGAATTGAAGACCCAGCCTTTAATGCAAGTAACTTCAGCTTCTTAGTCTTCGACAAGGGTGCCAACAATGTATGCTGGGCCAAAGATAGCATCTTCAACAAATGGTGCTGGACAAATTGGATAAACACGTGTAAAAAAATGAAAGTAGATCCAATGCTTTCACCATGCACACAGATCAACTCCAAATGGATCAAAGACCTCAATATCAACCCTGTAACCCTGTACACCCTGAAAGAAAAAATAGGAGGAACTCTTCATGAGATAGGAGTTGGGAACAACTTCCTGAGCAAATCCCCAGTAGCCCAGGAAGTGCAACAGTCACTCAATCAATGGGACCTGATCAGGCTCAAAAGCTTCTGTACAGACAAAAACACCGTTCTCAAAGTCAATAGACCGCCTTCAAACTGGGAGATGATTTTCTC